>PVKS010002622.1:0-115486 GCA_004027875.1 Aplodontia rufa | reverse complement strand
TGCTGTGTGCTTCTACTGGTCACTGCATTGGGGTAGTTTGAACTTTTATTTCTGTATTCCCCTTGACATACTTCCTCTCAATAGCCTGGGCTCTCCTTCCTGAAAAGTAAACCATGTCCAGACTTTGGGGATACAATGCTGCTCTGTTCACCCCTCATACTTTGTCAGCCCTAAGCCTGAAAACAGGTTTCTTGAGTGGTCACAACAACTTCAGAGCTCCAGGGTGGGTGAAGAGCTGCTGACTCTGACATGAAACTGGGCAGCAGAGGACCCTAAAATTTGCAGCCAGCCCCTGTAGAAACAATGGAAAGGAGGATGTCCAGAAGTCATAGGTGGGAGGAAGGGGTATTCTAAACTCTTTCATTGTTTTACTCTATGTAGAAAAATTAAGAGTATGTGATGCCATTCAAAAACTACTTTTATTTATTTTACTTGAAAAATATGCTTCAAGGATAGGGAATACTACTCAGTGATAGGGTGCTTGAGTGGCGGGGACCATTTCCACCATGCTGACTGACAAGGTCCAGGCATGGGGAAGGGCTTGGCAAGGCCACCATTCCAGGAAATTGCTGCTGTTATCTCTCCTAGGAATTGGATGTTTTCTTATAACGATCATACTTATAACTATGCTTTTGCATATTAAAATTCCAGAAAATTTGTTATTGATGATAAAGATAGTTGTAAAAGTAATAATACTTCATTAGTTCTGCCAAATCTGAGGGAAGATGAGAAATACCTTTAAAAAATGTATTATACCACACTAAAAAAAGCCCAGATAACCAGAAATCCAACTTAGAAAAGTTCTTAAGAAAATTACATTTACAGGAATTACTCTCACCCATGTTGATTACATCTAGCCCTGTTAATGTTTTACCAGTTAAACAATCAAAGATATATAATAGGAGATTTGCTGTTCCCACAGTACAGGGACCACTGTATGTAGCCTATAATATTGGAGGATGTTTGTGGTATCCACCTAGAGGAACCCAAATAAATAATTATTAAGACCTTCCACCCACAGATCCACCATTGCTTTTTACAGGAATATATAATGAAAATGGAGAATGCTAATGTTAATGGTAAATGGACTAATGTCCAATACCTGCCCTTTCTTCAGAGACTTGGACATCAGGGGCTACCTTGGTGATGTGGGACAAAGGAACAAAGAAACAGCATACGTAAACAGTTACACACATATTATCTAAAAATCAAGTGTCCACACTGCATGCTATATGAGTGATTAAGGAACATGCTTTTCAACTTCTCATTTTACCTTAGTTTTTAAATAGTTTAAGTTTCTACTTCTTAGAACTTAGTAAGGATGCATAACTGTTTTTGTAAGGTTACTAATAGTAGGTGACAACAACATAATTTTAGTTAATTTAGAACTGTAATACATTGCTAATTGCTTGCTTGGAAAAGGGCACTAAAGCTGGACAATACTGTATTACCAAAAGCAAAAAAATTTCCTAGTAAAATGCTTGTGCAAAAGTTTCTGAGTAAATATAGAAAGCTGACCCTTAATGTACTCTTTAAATGTAACACAGATAGAGGGTGTAATGTCTCAAAAAAAGACACTTAGGGAAAAAGAAAAAGAAACATTGTGGTTAATGTGTCAAGGAAGTATGTTATATTGATGGCTAATGTCAGAGATTAGGAGAAATTTAAAAAGAAGTCCAATGTAACGAAATAGTTAAAAAGTATTGTTTTGCTACCTGTATAAGAATACATCACAATAAAGAACAGATGGCATTTTGCTCAAGCAGGGAACTTTATCTGCTTGCAACTTGTCCCAGAGGTTCAAGATGTTCCTCCGCGCCGACTCCACTCATTCTTTGGGGACCCAAGAATTCTGCTGGGGCTGTCTCCCGGCAGTTGAGGTTCTGAGTTCAATCTCCATCACCAAAAAATTAAACAAATTACATTTCCTTTGTTCCTTTCTTTACTTATCTATTCACTGAACTCTGCAGTGAACATGAAGTCTGACACTTTCAGTCCTTCATCCCTGCCCAAATCCCTTAAAATATGGTATGTTTAACTTCACAAACTTTGGAAGTCTGCAGGTCTTCACAACTCAAGTTCTGCCAACATCTTCCTGCAGGAATATGGGCAGAGGCAAAATAGTAAATTTCATAACTGTTGGGGTTCACTGTTGCCAGAGGTAGCCTCCTACATAGTCCTTGCCTCCTTCGAGGGATGAAGTGAGCAATTGGTGGCATCAGTGAGCTCCAGGAAGATATATAATGTAGCTCTGTGAGTTAAGGATGGTGGGCCACTAAGAATACTTCTACTTTCCTGAATTCCTGTCCTGAAGGAGCTACTGAGCTCCAGGGAAGGTGGCAAATGGAGCTTGTGTAATTCTTGACTTTCTCCCAAAAATATGTTGAAATGACTTTCAGATTGTGCTCTGGCTACATGCTATTGATTTCAGACCTAGAACATATTTTTTACTTAGATCCATAAGCAGATACCATGGAGACTATGGTATCTCACTGGGAGAAGCATTAGACATCTAGCACAGAACCTTCATTTTTATAGAAAGGACAAATGGCTTGTGCCACTTGGTAATTGAGCTACACTGGACAATTAGATCCAGCCCATCCAGATATTGGAATTCTGGGACAGTCCTCATACTGAAGCACTGTGGATACTATATTTGGATGTAGAGGCAAAGGTAAAAGTTAAAGGAATAAATTGGTCTAGAACTTCTCTGTTGACTGTTTTTCTTGAAGATAGACTCTATTTTCTTACTTCTCATTTTAAAGTGCTTAAAATATTATTTTTATCCAAGCTTATTTCTTATGCCCTTTGTATAGTAGAACTCGGTTGGTTTTACCACTGAATAATTTAGCCTCTTTTAGTTATGTCTGTTTAAGACCCTGGACTAACATTAGCTAATGTTTCCACTACCCTCTGGGGAAGATAAAACCAGGTCCATGTCTTAAGAAGAGACTAAACCCTTAGCTACTGAGGGGTGTTCCAGGAGTCCTGACTCACATGTCCCAACAAGGTCTATATTTATGATTAATGTAGCCTGCACTTGAACCTTCTAGGAACAAGGCTTTTGATGTTGCTTAGAACTTAAATAACTTAAGTCTTTTTTTCCATATTACTCATATGTAATGATCATTTTTATCTCCTGTCTTTTGGCAAATCTGCTCAAATCTCTCCCTTCCATCCTTCTTCCCTCCTTTCTTCCTCAAGTGTTTTGTGAGATGAAGCTTACCATACACCTACGGTGGAGATCTGAAGATGAAAAGATCTCCCCTTCCTGCTAGTGGCATATGTTCTACTGTGGAGACAGATACCTAAACACAATTTACTTCACAGTGGCAGTTATTTTAATTTCCTATTTGAAGTGCAGTGGGAGTAGAAAGAATACAATCCCCCTAGTCAGTCAGGAAAGACTTTGCAGAGGAGGAGACATGAGACCTAAGACATAAAGACTATGTAGGAGTTTTCAGTGGGAACAGTTCAAAAGGAACATTTTAGCCTGGGGAAATGTCCTATAGGCTGAGAGACTATCGTTGTATCAGGGAGGTGCACATGGCTCTGAATTACTGAAACATAAAGGTTGGTAAGGCTAGTGGTAATGGGCAAAGGGTAGGTATGCCAGGCAAAGAGTTTAGATTTTCATCCCAGACGGATGGGAAGCCATTGAAGAAGGGGGATGTAGACTTTTGACCAACTATCAGAACAAAACTGTAGAATCAAGAAGTCAGAAAGTATTGCCCAAAGAAGGAATAAAAAATGCAAAAACCAGTCAAGGAAACCATTGCACCCAGAAGGGCTTTAAGAGAGCTGTTTTTGCACATCTACAATATAGTTTTCTTCTTCCCTAGCAAAGAATGAGATAGTATTGGGTCCAGTTCATCCACAGCACGACATGGCAAATGGTTTGTTTCAAATACTCAGGATGTTGCTGGCACTTCAGTTACAGATCAGAGTATTTACCAGTTGTCAGTGGTGTTAACTGCTAAGGAGAGGTGTGTTGGTTTTCTACTAGCTGTGCTTCCTAGTAGTTAGGATGCTGGATGTTTTTTCATTTGCAGGCATGAACCTGTCTTTTTTTTTTCTTTCTTTCTTTCTTTCAGCCTTTATTGCCAAGTCATTTGCAGATCCTGAGAACTCTAAGAAATAAAGAGAGATGCAGGCTTTCTTTGTCTTATTTGATATGCAAATTAGAGTTATGGAATTGTTAAAGCATTGATGATTCCTTTCTATCTATAATATTAAAATTTGAAAACTTCAGCTAAAGGTCCATAGAAAAATTGTCTCCACATTTGTCATCCTCTATGCCATAAATATCCTCATCCTTAATTTGCTTTTCTCAGAATTTAGTTAATCTTGGCATTTCTTCAATGCCTTCTTAATGCTAGGTTCTTTGCTTATTGTGCCTTTTAAAACAGAACACATAAAATAACAGCCAATTAATAAATTATGTTTTCTATAATTGAAATAAAACATTAATTATTTCTGAATAATTAGGCTGCATTCTACATGGGATAACAAATACAACTTCAAATGAGAAAAACTGCCCTAGTTTGACATCGTACAAATAAATATCTCCTTTTCACAACAGCTTCATGTTCTAAACAAGGTCAATTAAAATCATTGTACAAATTGTGAATACTTACTTCCTTAATCTTATACCACTGCTTTTCAGCTCAACAAATGACCCAGAGTATTCTTTAGAAACTTTTTTTCTGCTCATGTACTGTAACTATCTCCAATGACCCTATAACTTTAAAAGAGACAAAGAAAACATATAATGTGGTCAGAGAAGCACCATAGCAAAATGAACCACAAGGAAAGAAGCAGGGAACAGGAATTTTAGCCTAAAAGAGGAAGTGAGATTTGGGCCAGGCAGAGTGACCTGCAGTTTTCAGTCTCCCCTAAACTTGGGGAAATAGTCTTAAACTCTGGGCATTTGGATTAGATGTACTGACTACAAGTCTTCATTGTAATTAGTTAAGATAGGGTGACATTTCCTCTGTGGGGGTCTTCCAAGAATAAATTCTTTGCCATCTCTCTGATCTCTGAATTTCCAAAAAGTTTCACAGTTCTTAAGTTCTAGAATCCTTTGACCTGCTGGATAAATCCTTGGATAAATTATGTTTTGGAATTTTTTAAAAAATCAGACACTCTACCAGTAAAAGAAAACTTCACCCCATAAAATTAGATTTTTTAAATGCTTCTTCTGGGTTCAGGCCATTTCTATCTTTATCTGTTGCTTCTCATGATAAACAACTAATAAGCATTTACTGAACACTACTATGCTCTTAATGGCCCAAAAGAAGATCATCCATCCAAAGCTCCCTGAAAAGCAAGCTAACATAGACAACAATGAGAAAAGGATTAAACCTATTAGATGTGTGCCTCTATAGTATCATTCCTACATACTATAACGTGATATTCTGTGGACCTGCATGGATAAAGTCTACTTTAAATTGTAGACAGTGAAGAGCGACAGATGTTGAATGATTAGAAAGAAGCAATACTCCTCTAGCACTGGTGTCCCCAAAAGGAATATACACAGGAAATAAACTTCTTGACTGAAGCCCTGTGTTATTCAGCTTTGTGTTACTGAGACAAAAATACCTGATAGAATCAACTTATAATGAGGAAAGATTTATTTTGGCTCATAGTTTCAGAGTTTTACCTCATTATCACGTGTTCCTGTTGCTTTAGACCTGTGGTAGCACAAGAGTATCACAGTGGGAGCACATGGAAGGTAAACTGCTCATCTCATTGTGGCTAGGAAGTAAAAGAGAAAAAAAAAAAAAAGGAAGGAAGGGCCAGAGTCTCAGCATCTCCTTGAAGGCACACTCCCACTGACTTAACTTCCTGCCATTGGACCCCATCTATGAAAGTTTCCACTACCTCCCAATAACATTACAGGCCAACAACCAGGCCATTAACATGTGGCTCTGTGGGGACACTCCAGATCTAAACTATAGCAAGTCCAAATTTTTTGTTTTGTTTTGTTTCATATTCTGTTCTGTTTTTTGAACAAGAGAGGTGCGGGATTACAAACCAAAGAAAGGTAACAGACTGTTTTGTTATTTAACCTTCAAAATGTAGACAATAGCAGAAATGTTATAGGATGCCTTGGGTTCCATACTTTCTTTTGGGTGATTTTAGCATTTGAATAAGATACTCTTGTCCACTTCATTTAGATAGTACCCTTCCATCTTAGTGCTAGGACCCTACCTTAGATGTTATCTCAATTTTTCTAAGGTAATTTAAAACCACTATATAGTTTGGAAAAAATAAACTGTCTCCACAGTGCTGTAGATTTTGATTTCTATTTACCAAAGGTACACTCAGTGAAAGGCAGAAGGGTTTTTAATATTAATAGCAGAGCTTCAAGGGATTGTTTATACCCTTTTCACATTTCTTTTCAGACCTTCAAGATTGAACAGACAGGTTTAAATGGAAAAATCACTAATATTGTCAGTTATGGGCAATTACTGGTTATCAGTCTCAGTTTCTCTAACAATCACAGGATTGCTATATTAGTGGAGAAGCACAACCCACCTCTCTATAAAGTGTGTTCTCTTGAAAAACAGTTTTCCCATATAAGTCACTTTATTGATTGAGCCTTTTGTGCTGCCATAAGCTCATCTCAAAAATTTTACCCAGGAAAATTACTACTCCTCCAATCTAGCCTTTCAATTAAGTATGCTTTGCTATTAGATGTATCATTTAGATTTTTATTAATTTAAGCATTTTATGTCAACAGAACGTAGATCATTATTAACTGGTGCAATGTGGTGTCTCACAAAATACATACATGTCATAGAAAAGTAATTAACTCCCTCATTCTATTGCAGAACAGATGTGTAACTGAATAAGAACCAGGACCCAAGGGTACTCTTATACATTTATTTATTTATTTTTCAGTCATTAAATTGTTGACTCAGAGACCTCATTGCAAGTTTCCCAAACTTTGTTTTCTTTTTTTGTCTTAGTGTTTCCCAATTGAAAATAGATTTAGAACCACATTATCCAAAATTAAAAATTCAGTTTTGACTTATTGTAGTAACTTTAAGCCATAGATGGACTCTTTATTCCGGTGAAAGACAACTGAAAGAGTTAAACATACTTAAGATACAAAGAAATTTTGTTAAAAACCTGGAGAATGTGTAGCAGCAGCTGTTTGGGAGCAGCAGGTTTTGGGTTAACACATGAGATGTGTTAAACCAGAAGGGAAGTAAGTGAAGACCTCATGACTGACAGCAGAGTGACATCACTTCTTTCTTTTATCTCTCCCCTTCTAGTAACAACTGTCAGTATCTCTCTAGAACCATGTTCTCCTGTCTGAACTACTATGAGAATGTCCAAAGTAGTTTCCATTGTGTCCCCCTGGAATTTTGTTTTGTATAGAAGCCAGAGACTCTTCTGAAGGGGCCTCTTTAGCAGCCCCACCCCCACTCACTTGCAATGGAGTTCTACCTTTTCTAGTGGCTTGCAGGTCCCTGTGTGGCCTGACTTCTGTTCACCCTTCCAGAAGCAGCTTTGTCACATTCCACATGCCAGTTGCCTTCTTTCCCTAAGACCTTTGCACTTGTCTTATCTCTGCCTGAAACAGTCTTTCTGTGGCTTGTGCTGGCCTCTTAATCATTCTCTTCACGTCAGCCTCACCTTCCCAGGGAGGCAGGCTTGACCACATTGTGCAAACCAGGTGCTTCTTACCTTATTCTTTTCTGCTACATCTTTATGATAGCACAGACATTAGATATTATTAGTATTTGCTGCCCACCTGATTACTTGTTAAAAGGTAAGAATGGCCAGGTGTGGTGGTGCACACCTTAATCTCAGTAGTAGCTTAGGAGACTGAGGCAAGAGGATCACAAGTTCAAAGCCAACCTCAGCAATTTAGTGAGGACCTAAGCCTCTTAGATCCAGTCTCAAAATAAAAAATAATAAAACCTGGGCTGGGGTTGTGACTCAGTGGTTAAGCACACCTGGGTTCAAGCCCTAGTACCAAAAAAAGAAAAGAAAAAAAAACTTGTGATCTTTCCCATCTTATTCTTTAGGGGTTTTTTTCCCCCTCAATACCCAACACAGTGCTTAATAAACTTGTGTTGCCTGAGTGAATAAGTGAATAAATGCTATCATTAGCCTAGCACCAAGCTAAGTCATGTAGTATATTCCAAATATCTACATTTCTTGCGATGCTTCACAATGACTTTTATTCACAGATCAGTTCCATGGTCTGCACTGACCACAATTATCCCACTTTACCACACCAAGATGGACACATACACATGTTATAAGCAGGCAGTGGAAAGACAGGATGTATTTTTCCAGTTATCTTCTTGATAGAGATGCCCCACAAATCAGGCTGGAGTCTCTTCTACAGTGTCCCTGCTGTGTGGGTCAGACTCCAAGTAGTCATTGTTAGAGGAGATCTCAGCATAGTTTTTGAGAAGATTGTTCTTCTCTTGATCTATTCTGATGGCAAACTTCATTCATCTCATGAACTGAAAGCAGTCTTTTCTAATATATATCAGAATCCTAGTTCTGCTTCATGGAGCAATAAAGAAAGAGTAAATAAGTTCTTTATTCCACCCACCAGTCTTCAAGTACTTGAATTATTTGAGACAGCATCGTGTAGCAAAAAGCACTCTGCCTTTTGCATTATACAATTGAGAGCTCAAATTCATTCCTACAACTTTAGTTAACTACTTGAATTTGAGGAATGTACTTCATCTTTCTCAACTTCAGGTTTGTCGTCTATAAATTAGGAACTGAAGTGGTTTTTTTATAATTTGTTGAGATGCCTAAATGAAAGAAAAGCATTTAAAGTAATTAGCACAGTAAACTTCAATAAATGTTGTATTATTATTTGACCTGTATCTAGTCAGATCTGCAAAATTTAACCTCATCTATAGAATAAGGAAAATGATTTTTATTGAGAGCTCATCCAAGGTTGAAACATTCGTCAATCTCAGAATATGGTTGATTGTTCAACCAATCAGGAATCTCTACCTGCATTCTTATTATCTTATGTATGAATACCATAAAAGACTGTCAAATCCTTATTGAAGTCAAAGGATATGATGTCAGTAATATTGATCTTAGACACTTATACAGTATCCATGAGAAAAAAAGTTCACATTGGCAGGATTTCTTCTTGGTGCTCCCATGCCATCTCTAGTGAATAATGTTTTAAGTCCAATAAATATTAGTCAAAGACAGACAATAAATAACCTGCTTCCAATATGCAAACTTTTATTTTTGCATGTGTGTGTTCTTGAAACCATATTTGCCATCACTCTGGTCTTCTGCTGCCACTTCCTTTTGGTTCTTCAGAAAAGAAGGATAATAATTTCATGACCGTGTTTACAAAAGTTGTTTCACTACCCCATATTATAGTTCATCCAGAATTAAAGATGTGAATTTTTTTTCACAATATCTTATTCTACTTTCTCCTATTTGAGAATGATTTCTTTGGAGAGAAAGGAAAATAAATTAAGAAGGCAAGCAGCTTTCTGTTATGTGTTGATGCTTTCCTTCTTGCTCCAAGCAGGAACAATCTTACATACTTTTTTCCTTGCTGTAGAGAGCTGATGTTCTTCATAAGCCTTAATCATTCAGCATGGTCTTCCTCACGGCTTTCTTAGAGATTGTGACTTTCCTTGTGTGGTCTGCTCTTGTCTCCTCTGTAAGAGCGCAACTCCTGTGAGGTCAGTGGTTACGGCAAGTCTGTTGCTGTGCAAAGCCCTTTGCGCACATGGTCTGGTTTGGTCCTCCCACCAGCCCCCAAGCTAGGCCTTCTGGTCATGTTCCTGTTGGGAAACACTTGCAGCTATTTTGTTATCAATGTTCTCAAATTTTGTTCTAGAAGATGAACCAGTGCCCTGTACAAACTGGCAGTGAGTAAAGCAACTATGGAACTAAGTGACTATTTGAGGATTTTACAGTTTTCCAGCAGTTTAATGAGTGTTGTCCCCTCGTTATCAAGACTGCAGCTTTTTTTCCACAAAATGAAAAACAAAAGTACATTGAAAATGGAATAGAGAGACAGGCAAACAGTTCTCACATGTGTCATAGAAATATCACTGTTCTTCCTGGAGGTTCAACAGTCAACAAACACATACAAATTGGTTTCTGTTATGGTTTAGATCCCACGGGTTCATATAGTGAGGGCCTGGTCCCCAGTGCAGCAATACCTACAGGAGGGGTTTGGGGGAAGTAATTGGACCATAAGGATTCTGACCTCATCCTTTGATGAATTAGTGATTTGATTACATTAGTGGGAGAAGGGAGAGACTTTAGGAGGTGGGGCCTAATTGGAGGAAGGAGGTCATTTGGTGCATGCCCGGGAAAAGTACATTTTTTTTTATTCAGAAATTTTATTTGTTGAACAATCAAACAAGCTTCTAACAAAATTATATATATTTATATATATATATATACACACACATATATGTGTGTATATGTATAAATTCTGAAAATTAGATTTACCCCCTAGAGCCCCCAAATTACCCACCCTTATCCCTCCCCCCCACTTCCCAATACATCTCTACAAATGCCTTAGGTTATATGACATTATATCTTATCCAGATTTAAAACATGATAACAGACCTCCTTTCTCAATGGCCAGGGTCTAGCTCCAGCCTCCACAGATGAGTGAAGACATTCGACTGGAAGGGTTCATCTTGTCCCCACCCTCCCTGCCCCTTTCTTCCCAGCTGTCATGAAGTACCAGCTTTCCTCCACCACTCTTCTGTGTAGCCTCAGACCCACATGGACTGAAACCTTTGAAATTGTGAGCCGAAATAAGTCTTTCCTCCTTCCAGTTATTCCTCTCAGGTTTTTGTCACCACAGTGAAGAGCTGACCAACCGTTTCATAGACTAATTGTACTTGAAGACTAATTGTACTGCGCTATTTTGAAAATCTCACCACACTGGTCTCACCTCCTCTGGTCCAGCCACACTGGTCCAGCTGTGTGTTTGCTTCCCACCAACAGCCTGAAACACATACCCTGCCCCACTTTTCTGCCCCCCACTGCCTTACCTTGCCCCAACCATGGTTGACATCAGCAGTATGTTCCTACTGCTTATGCACCTGTGATGCAGAGTGATGCTGGTGAAAATCCCAGGATCCTGCAGATGGACACTGTGGTTGCACCTGGCCTTCCTTCTGCTGGGCTCTGCCTTGCCAAGTTGTCCTATGTGTCCTCAGTTGGCCCCTTCCCCATTTTCTGTAGACCCTCACTGCTACTCCATCCTCCTCAGTGCCTGTTTTCTCTGGATGACAGTAGATTAGTAATAAAGCCCGTGAGCTCTAACATAACTCTCCACTGCAGCCACTTCAGGATGCAGCTGGGTCTGCTCCCATCCTTCTCTCTTCTCCTCTCCTTGCAGAGTCAATGGGTCCCTCCTTGCCAAAGCTGAGTCCCTGGCCATCCCTTCTCCCACCCTTGTCCTCTTGACCCCACCCCCTGCCTCCTCCTAGGCTTAGGTCCTCAAGCCACTCCCTCTGTGGTCTGCCTCTCCCTGACCACTGACTCCTGCCCTGTGACAGGAAGGTGCTCCTGACTTTCCAGTTATAAAATTAATCTCTCTTCCCAGCTCAGATTTTGCCTCTAGCTACTGTCTCCTCACCTTCACTTCATGAAACCTCTTGCAAAAGTCATCTACAAACTTAATGACCCCAAGTCTTTGCTTTCTCTTAACACCCACTGATGGGGTTTTACCATCTTCACCCACTGAGACTGTCTCCCTGGTGTCATCAGTCAGCCTCTGATTCCAAGTCTAGTTAAGCCTCCATTGAGTCTTTCCCCACTGGCCCTCCTGTTCTTTCATCCATGGATCCCTCTCTTCCTCCTTTTAGGAATACACTCCCCTTAGTTTTTTCAGTCTCCTCTACGTCTATCTTCCCCTTTGACTTTTTAATGTTGGGATTCTCTTGAATTGGCTAATCTTCTCTGCCCCCATCTCTTCAGATTCTGTCTATATGACATTGACCTCCAAATCTCTAATTCTCACCTTCACCTGTCTTCTGAGCCTAGTTTCATATTTCCATTCCCCTAAGGGGTGAGTTCTACCTGGATTCTCTGCAGACATCTCCTGTTTGGCATGTTCAAAAGTGAACAGCTCTTTCCTAAACACCTCTTTCTGTGATCCTGATGTCACCTAAAGGCTTCCCCATTTACTCAGTCACTGGAGCCAAATGGTTGGCAACTGTCCCAGTGTCCTCATCCTTTACCCTCCAGAGACAACTAACTCCCAAGGCATCATCTTCCTAAGCTCTCTTGAGTTGGCCCGTTCCTCTCGTCCTCTTTTCTGAAGGCCGCTGTCTTATTCATGTTCACAGCAGCTCTTTCTGGATTGTTGCAACATCTTCCTCACTGATTGTTTTAGACCCAAAGACCTAAAAAGAATAACTTAAAGGAGGAAAAGTTTATTGGGGGCTCACAGTTTCAGAAGTCTCAGTCCATAGATGACTGAGTCCATTGCTCTGGACCCAAGGTGAGACAGGACATCATGGTGGAAAGGCATGGCAGAGAAATGCTGCTCAATTTACAGCAGCCAGGAAAGAGAAGGGGAAAGGGACACAGGGAAGTTGTGCCCTTCTAGGGCACGTTCCCGGTGACCAGCCTCTTCTAGCAACACCCCACCTATGCGCAGTTAGCACTTAGTCCACTCATATTAGGGTGTGCTGATTAGATTACAACTCTATCCTCTCATTTTACCTCAGAATATTCCTGCATTAACCCAAGAGCTTTTGTGTTATCCAACCATATTCTTTCTGTCATCAGTTTTTCCACCTGTCATTATATTTTCTACAGAGGTATTTGAAAAAACAAAACAGTGTTTGGACTTAAAATCCTACCATATCTCTATGTTACCCACACGGGATCAAATTCACCCTTTTATCTGGCCCCTGCCCACATCTTCATGTCTAAACCTTTACCTTATCCTCTTTTCTTGCCATGAACTTTTTCAACCCAGACTTATGTTTTCAGGCCCATGAACTTATTCTGAATTAGGCCTCTAGGTTAGTGTGAGGAAAGCTTCTAATTGCGAAAAAACAACCTCTGGGCAACAAGTGACTTCAGACCCAGCAGGGCAGCAGACTGGGCTCACCCACCCTTCCACACAACTCCTTCCAGGCTCACTGTCCCCGCTGAACCCTCTGTTCCCTCAAGCTCTTGCCCTCTTCTTCACTCACTGCCTCCCTGCTTTCCTGCTCCTGGCTAGTCCTTCCACAGCCTTCAAGACTGAGCTATGACTGTCTCCCTGAATCCCACTTAGGCAGAGGGCCTTGCCTCTGTGTGCTCACTGCCCCGGGGCTTATCTCTGTCACCACATGCCATATTTAGAAATGGGAGATTTATGTGGCTGTTGTAAACACTACACAGTGAGCCTCTCAAGACTGAAGCCACTTCTCACCTAACTCTTTTCAGTTCTAATGCCTGGCCTTCATGTACATTTGGGAAATGTTGTTATTGAATTAAAGACCATCTGAAGGACACAGTATTATGTGTAGTGCTGTGTACTTGATCACTTTTTATGTCGATTGTAAATAAACTAATTTGTCCAAAAGCAGAGAGCATGGGAGGACTACTGTAAATTGAATAGCCAGGAAAAAGAAGTCAAAACCATAAGCACTTGTAACAAACCTTAATGGTGTTACCATGAAAAGTGTCAGCATGGGCACAGAGATTAGGAACAAGTGAGACAGCAAAGACCAGGCGGGAGGTCTTTGGTCCTCACATTAGAATCACTTGGGGAGATTATAAAATATACAGACCTCTGCCTGCCCCCTGGAGAGTCTGATATCATTTGCCTACAGACCTGGGCCTCTGAGTTCTTAAAATCTCCCCAGGTGATTCTGAATATATAGCCACTTGCTCTAGACCCTGAAAATAAGAAGAGAACCTAAATGGACAAAAGGTCTAAAGGAGAGTCATAGCCCTCAGTAACTCTTACAGCACATTCCTGGGACGTGTGTGTGAGTGAGTGTGAACATGGGTGTCCCAGTGTTTGTGCATTAGTGGCACGGTGGGAGAGGAAGTACGCATACTCCAGCCTCACAGAATGAATTAAAGCCTCTGATATATAAAAATAAGCAGGTCCAGAACAACCTGGCTCCCGTTTGTGATAATAAACTGAAGTTTTTTCATAGTAAAGCTTCTAACTGAGGTTCCATCTACCCCTTGTTCTTGCAGAAAACCAAATTTGTGTATTTGTTTACTTCTGGAAAATAAACTTTTACATGTTCTAGTTTATGAACATTTGCTCACATTAAAATCTTATTTCCAAAGTCAAAGTCAAAGTAGTTAGATAGTAAAACAGGAATGTTAAAGGTACTGGCTGGTGCTATACAATTTTGACCCATAAAGAATATAAACTCAAAAGAAAATAAATATTGATCAAGAGACCATGATTTCATAAATCCTTTGTAGTTAGCATCCTAACATTCCTTGGGGAAAGCAGAAAACACTGGAGGAAGAGAAGAGAGAATCCTACCTTTTATACATCCTATATCCATTGTGGACATCCAAAATTTAATAAGGACCTCATCACATATCAATACTCTGATTATAGCTGTACCTGTACTGTTTGGAGCAGATTTGAGATTTAAAGTTGCTGATATGCCAGATTCTAATGAAAGTTGTCTGGGATTCTGGCTTGGTGAGCAGTTTCTTGGGAATAGGAGTATTCTGAGGTTATATTTGACCATGATTTCCAGCATGCTGGGTTCTGTGTGAAATCACTTGCCCCTCTCTGAACCTCTTTCTCTTCCTGTGAAGTGGGAACAACTCTAGTCATCATCTGGTAATGTTTATGGAGCTCCATCAGACCTCTCTCTGGAAGACTCTGTTAACAGTAATGCATGCTTGGTTTATGAGATGGTTACAAGAGAATGGAGATGGGGGCAGGGTGCCAAACATGGCCAATGCTTTTATCTTTGACATTACAAAGAGGTCCCCTGGCCAAGAGCCAGACTCTAGTTTACTGGAATATAAAACGCAGACATGTGCTTTCTGTTGGTGGGGCGCCAGGGGGAAGGCTCAGCGTGCAGTCAGCCAGCACTTCACTTCCATGGGCCGCCCAGTCGCCAAGAAAAGTGTCTGAGTCCTAGTGATTTTGTGCCTGATCTCTAACCGGTATGAAGCAGGACGGAAAAGAGCTATACCATGCAATCTGATCACCTGCCTTCTCCTCCCAAACCTGGAAAAGGAATGGTTCCCCTGCCTGATCTTAGGAGCCATTGCCTGCTGGAGTGACC
The DNA here is from genome assembly GCA_004027875.1 of Aplodontia rufa. Taxonomy (NCBI): domain Eukaryota; kingdom Metazoa; phylum Chordata; class Mammalia; order Rodentia; family Aplodontiidae; genus Aplodontia; species Aplodontia rufa. The sequence continues at coordinate 100,232 of PVKS010002622.1, read as the reverse complement.
CATGCCCCAGCCTCCAATAAGGGGTCTCTACGTGGATTAATTCATAGGCTAAAAAATTGTTTTACAGTAATTGAGGGAATACTGGCCTTTTTCTGCTGGGAGACAAAGTATCATTCTGGGTTCTTTTTTTTTTTTTTTTAAGTGAAGCTGCAGTATTAATTCTTTCCCTCAAATTGTGGCATACTCCTTTTGAACTTTTTGCTCATTTAACACATGGTCCGAGAATTTCATGCTATTTTACTAAGTGGTAGTAAGACCTGGGGAATTTGTGTGATCCAGCTCTGAAAAATTAGGGGAAGCTATTAGAAACTACATTAACTGATGTAAAAAGGCAGGTTCTGATATTGAATTAAATAGTTTCCTTTGGTTATCCCTATGATTTCCTTCTTAAAAAGTATGTCTAGACTTGTATCCCTGGACTTGTTATCTGAAATTGTTAGAGTGGACTCCAACTAAACTATTCCCTTGGTTTGGGACCACAGATTAAATAATCTGATGTGCTTGCTTTAGCAGATAAGCAAATACCATGTGCATGCCTGAGTTTGGAATGTTGCCCGTGGTAATCATTATACATACAAATGTTAGAGGGATCTATAAATTAAATAGTCATTGTCAAAGTCTTGGGTTGGTTGAGTGCAGTACTGTTCTAGGTATGTGTTTTGTTCAGTTCTGCATGGTCTTTGCTCTGGTTAGGATGGATACTGTATATGTGAGAAAAGTCAGAATAGAATTAAGGGAAAATAGGTGAAGGAATGAAGGGGTTTGCAGTTTATGCAGCCACAAATCCCAATTTCAGGTTTCTTCTCGTGCATAGCAGGTACCTTCTATATAGGTGACTAGTGGAGTAGAATGATTAATTTCCATCTCCATGGTAACTTTAATCAAGTTCTCACCTGGGGAAGCTGAGCCGAGAGGCACCATTAGCCTCTGGGTCTCAAGCTGGCCAGCAGCAGAGCTAGGATTGGGGTTCAGACTCCTCAACTCCACAGCCACACAATCCCATATACCTGGAGCATGGAACCCCAACCACACAAGTGTTCATATTTTTCAAGCATCTCTGGAGCAACCACATCTGGGTTATCCTAACCTTCACCATCAAGACATTGCCCTTCAACCTAACTTAGATCTCTCATCTTCCTTTTAAAGCATTTTTTTCTCTGTTTGCAGAGGAGAATGAAAGCAGCTGCTCCCAGAAAAGAAAACAAAAAAGATGGAGGAGATGTGGCAGACTGGAGGAGATGAGTGCTATGGTTTTGGTCTCCATTAAAACAAATCCTGCCCTGAAATTTGGGGGTATACTTTATCTTAATGGCAGGTGCCTACAGAACAATTTTCCTTTAAAATCTTTGCATTCTTCCCAGAGTCTTAAACCTCCCACCTTGGGATGTTTACACAATGAGATTGGCAAGACTCTGGCCAGGAGTTGCATGAGTTTACAGCTACACAAACCATCCGTTTGATAGTCTCTCCACAAATGTGAAAAGAATTTGCTTGTATGTGCTTTCACAAGCCACGCCAGTAGACTTCTGCTTCCTATAATCCCCATTATATGTTCTCAGGAACGCATCTTCCTGGTGTGGGGGAGAGTGCAAGGAGGCATCTCCTTCCTAAATGTCTTCATGTAATGTTTAATGCTTTTGTATATCAGCCATCCATGCCAGTTTTCCACAAAATGCTGCAGCCAGTGCCACTGACTTGGGTAGACTCTCAAACTGCCCTAAATATGTAGATGCTAACTGTTTTCTTAAATCTAAGCTGACCTGATTTTACATGAGCCAATGAGCTGAGAAGCAGTTTTATTCAGCAGGATGGAGATATCCAGCACAGATTGAGGGAAGGTGTTGAAGTTGTAGCAGGAAAAGGCTTTCAGGGGTTCTAGAAGTTCTGATTTCACACCCTAAGGCTGTTGCTCTTTTCTCAGGTTCTGAGGGGGACATTCCCCTTCCTTCTGGCAAGTCTGTGTAGCTGGAATTTTAGCCTTGCACCTGCAGTTGGGTTGCATAAGTGACCTTGCAGAAATCTGTGTTTGCAGTAGTACCCTGTTTCTGCCTGAGAGAGAAAGCTAAATGGACCTTTGGCAAAGGTTGACAGCTACAGTGGAAGCATACAGTTAACTAGTGGCCAAAAAGAACAGAACTGCTAGTAGCTCAGGTTGTTTTGCAGGTCCTTCTCAATATCATTTTTATTTTGATGGGGCTGAGTGCCTCCAGTTGCCCAAGTGCTCCTCAGCAGGATCCAAGGCTGTGATAGGACTGGCCAAATGGAGGAGAAGAAGAAGACTGTAGAGGACAGTGTTCTGGGGTCAGTCAGCCCAAGGAAGGGAGTGGTGGGGGAGGCTGGAACTTAGAGCTCTAGAGTTATTGTTTGGATCCAAAGTCCTTGTGAAGGAGGTCATCTGTTGTAGGAGTGGAAATCTCACAACTTTATGAACTAGATGAAAATCTATCTCTTCAAGGCAATTTTATGAAATATCTAGACTGATAATAGCACCTGGATGACATCCTTTCATCTGCACCACAGTTATTCTTATTGCGACAAGATAGTAAAGCAAGCATGGAGCCCAGGGAAAAGTGCACAGGAATTGTGCCTGTAGATGTCTTTTGTCTGGATTTTGGTGGATGAATAGAGTTTTTAAATGGCTCAGTTGAGGAAGAGCCTTCCAGGGAAAGGGAAAGGGATAGGTAGAGATGTGGGGCATGGTGGGGTTGGTTCTTGACTACATTGCAGCGTGCTCCCTCTTCCACTAGGATAAGCCTGTTTTTCTGCTTCCCACCAAAGAAAACTGACTCTAGTCAGCCCCTATTAGCCCCATGCCCTTAGGGTAGGAATTGAAAATTCAGACCAATGTCCCATTTGTGACATTAGTGTTTCTAGAGAGGGTACAAAGGAAAGGGTTAACTGACTTGCCTGCCAGGGTCATGTAGCTATGAAGCAAGGACACATCTTATGACTTTAAATTGAGTGCTTTCACTGATTCTCCTAATTATTGTGTGCATTTGCACATTAATTGCTAATTAGAACATACGACAATTTGATCATGCTACAAGTGGAGAACATTCCTTCTTTTTCCTTCTTCTCCAGCCTGTAACGCCTATTATACCCATTGACTGGTTTGTGGTTGATACAATAGTGAATGCTCTATTTTTAGCCACAATGTTTCCACTTTATTAAAGAGCCATTTTTCCCTCAAGTTAAATCTGAAATACTTTCAGTTGCTTTTGGCAAAGGAAATGGAAATTGGTTCCAGAAAAGAAGTTTCCTATTAATTATAAGGTTTTGAATGATATTGTATATTAATCTGTTAGTCCCAATATATTATCCAAAAACCAGAGTCCTGCAAAGACACTACAAGTTAAGCTTTGTTTCCCCTCATATTTTGAATTTCTAATCTTTCTCCTGAGTGCAGACACTGGATTTGAACTTCATTCTAATTATATATATATATATATATATATATATATATATATATATCCCCTTTCCTCCTAGAATTATTGAATTACTGGGAAAGTTTATAAATGTTCACTAATTTTATTTCCCATTTTGTACTCATCTCTCTCTAATCCACTCTAATTAGAATTTGCATGCGGATTGGGCAACAGGAAGTACTGGAAAGCAGAATGCCTTTCTTCTTTTCCTTTTCTTTTTAATGAGAACCATCTGAAATTAGCCCAGTGCAAGATTTTCAGCATGAGATACATGTGAGCCAAGTGAACACATCTGTTTGAGTGCTTCAGATGCAAGATGGTTCTGGATGGATGCATCTGATGCTCAACCTGATGCAGCCTGTGGTCACTTCCCAGCGATATGTTTCAGGCAGACATGCTGCATTCCAGCCTTTCCCTGTTGAAGAAACATGGCTCTCTAATTCACAGCAACTATTACCACCTGGCAGGTGTACGGCCTACTCTGAAACCCAAAGGAAGCTTCGGCCAGTTAAATGTAACTGTGCTGACCAATGCCCTTTTATATGGTGGTGAGATTATCTCCTATCATCTGTATTTTTACAGTTAAGGAAATTATCCTAGAGTATTGATTTAGCAGCTATGTATGAGTGAATATAGATGGCTTAACTAATCCATTCAGGATAGATGTGACCAGGACCTCTTGACTAAGAGAGCCACAAAAGATGTAGGATGAGATCTGAGGTAGAAGCCATGGGAGTTAACTGAGCCCACTCTTCAAATAGCGTTTGAGGCTCTCGTCAGAAAGCATGGATTCTAAGCTAGTATGGGGTTTGTTATGCTGGAGGAGGAAGTCACATTTAGGTTCTAAATTATGACCAGTATCTGGGCATTTGGCAAATACCCCTTAGCTACAAGAGGAACATATTGTTTTCCAACATAATCATGATGTAACAATATAAGTGAGAAACAAGTCAGAGTACAACTTTGATGTGAAAAGAACAACTCTCAGTTTTCCTGGTTGGAATTCTTGTTATGAAAGTAAGGGATTTTGTCTTGTAATACTGTTACCCATGGATTGTGGAGGATCACCTCTCTTCTTGCTTATTTACCCTATCACCAAACAAGAAGCTTACTATGCTGGCACTGGGTATGAGGTGTGATTAGGTTGAGGTCCTTCTGAGAGTTCTGGGGTTGTTGGGAAACAGTCAAGTAGATAATTAATGATACCTCAGTGCTGAGAGCAGAATGGCAGCAGTGGCTCAGTAGGGCCAGATACCCCCGAAAACAGAATTAGAGCTTTCCTGATGGCCCCCTGAATTGGGGGCTGAGTCCTAAGAGGAGAAATGGGAAGAAAGCCAGAGTTGTAAGGGAGTCATGACCCAAAAGTCATGACCCAAGGAAGAGCCAGAAATGTCAATCCCATTCCAGACAAAATCCATAAGGAAAAGGGTCCAGCTGGAAAAGTAGGTGTGTCACCAGTGAGAAAGACAGGCAGGAGTGGAGTGTGGGGTGGAGCTGAGGGGAAGAAATGCAGTAAATGGATCAGGGATGGGTGTGAAAGGAGTGCTCAGAGAGAAAAGTGAGAAAATAAGGAAACCCAGCCTTACTTGAGCACAGCTGGCACAGTTTGGCCTAAGCGAATTTTCCATTCTACTCTTCAAAATTAAGCCTTGTTGCCGGATGCAGAGGCACATGCCTATAATCCCAGCTGTTAGGGCAGCTAAGGCAGAGGATCACAAGTTCAAAGCCAGCCTTAGCAATTTGGGAAGGCCCTGAGTAAGTTAGCAAGACCCTGTCTCAAAATGAAAAATAAAAGGGTTGGGGATGTGGCTTAATGGTTAAGTGCCTCTGGATTCAATCCCTGGTACCAAAAACAAAACAAAACAAAGAAAACCTGCAAAAAATGAAATTGTCTTTTGTTTATGAACTTTTCCAAAGCCGTTTAAGAGAGTGGTAACTAGAGAAGCTAAATTAGTTCTGCACTGCTTAAATCTCTAGAGTGGTCAAGTGGAAGGAATACCAGTCTTATTTTGGAGGTGAGAAGGCTGAGGGCCAGAAAAAGGAAGTTTTCTCTGGGGACACTGAGCTGGTCCAGGCAGAGGTGCTGCTGGTGCCAGAACCAGCATGCTCTTAATTCTCTTGATCCTTTCACAGGAGAGTGAGCTGTCTCAGGAATCCTTCGGATTATATTCTGTATTATTTTTATCTTTGTAAAAAACTTAATAATAGTTTGTTTTGTTTCTTTTTTTTTTTTTTTTTTCTTTGTGTGGTACTGGGCATGGAACCCGCTGAGCTACACCCTACAGTAGTACATTTGATGTTTTAAAAATATGTAAGTATAAAATGAATGTTTTCCACCTTCTAAAGACAAACTGAGGATTGACCTGTTCAAGAACCTTTTACATTTACTAGTAAAGCTGAAGTTCAAAGAGGATTTTTTTTCATAGAATAACTTTGTCCTGAAGTATCTTTGATGTCTTTGGATAAGAAATAGTAGAAACAAGGACATACTTTTATTAATTTCTCAACTCGAACTGCGAAAAAGAACATGTTAATTTACTTTTATATTTTCAAATTGAAAAAATAGAAGATTTAAATTATGCTTCCCTGAGCAATTTTTCTATTTATACGCAATTGTCCTGTTCATATACAAATGTAATTGAATGTCCTTCTCTAGCTTAGTGTGCAGAGAGGCAAGACAGACCCCACTAGAGGCATAGATGTGAGGAGCCACTGGGCTGGGGATGGTCAGGGAGGGGGGTGGGGCTGAGTTTGCAGGGACATTTGCCTCTCCTCACTATTGTTTCTGAATGTTTGAAAGCAATTTCAAAGCTTTCCTGCTCTTCTGTTAAGTAAATAAAGGCTTAGGGTCAACCCCAAACACAGTTAATCAGATTATGTTTGCTGGTAGCAGATTTAGTTGTGAATATAATTCCCATATGAAATTGTTCTGAGTCATGGGCTCACCCTGCTTGGTGGACAAATATGAGAATTGCCATGAGATCTTACTGGGGGATCTTACTGTCCCTTATCAAATGCTAGTACCAAGGAGATCTTAGGAACCATGGTTAAACATATTTTGAATTATTAACTCACAGATATAAGTTTCACCTTTTAAGCAAGCCCAGAGCAAAACAAATCAAATCGCATGAAAATAGTCCAGTGGAGAGAATGTGGGCTTAGAGCCACCCAACCTGGCTGTTTTGAATCCTGTCTCCGGCAGTTTAGGGGTAAAAGGACATGGACTAGTTTCTTAAGCTTTGGGATTATCTTGCGCCTTGTGTGTAAACTATAGGTATTGATACACTAAAAGAATATTGTGAGGGGCTGGATCGGTGGCTCAGCGGTTACAGTGCTCACCTAGCATGTGTAAGTGTGCGAGTTCAAACCCCAGCAACACATGCACAGCAGAGTCTCGGAACAGTAAAGGCCACATGAAAAACTAAATAAAAATTGTTTCTTTCTTTCTCTTTCTCTCTCCCTCCCCCCTCTCTTTAAAAAAAGAAGAAGAAGAAGAAGAAGAATATTATGAGGAATAACTGAGATATGAGAGTCATCCAAGTAATTATCAAATGTGCTTTCTTCTTCCAGATCGATTCTGTAGGCATTTAGCTGAGCATTGGTTATGCCCAAGGCACTTTGCTAGGTATTTGGAAGAGGCAGAAGCAAAGAAGAATAAGGCCTATATTAGCTCTTGAGAGCTTCCATGATGTGGGGAAGATGGCCATGTACCTGAACTGCAGCCCACATGCTCTGGCCATACTGGCCTCTGTGCTATTCCTGGAACAAACAGGCTTGTTCCTGCCTTAGCTTTGTGCACTTCCTGTCCCCTGCCCCTCGACCTCTTGTCTCCTACTCATTCACCTCCTACTCTACTCACATATCATCTTCTCAGTGAGACCTTGCCTGATCACCCTGTTAAAAAATTCCATGGTTCTTTGAATCTCAATTCATCTTCCTCATTTGACGTTTTTTCTCTACCATAATTAGTATGTTTGTGTGTGTGTGTGTGAGAGAGAGAGAGAGAGAGTGTGTGTGTGTGTGTTTTCTGTCACCTGTGTTCTTTTTACCTCTTCAATGTAACACCGTAATTGATTTCTTTACTGTTATATCCCATTGCTTTCAACAGTGCCTAAAAGAGCCCCCATAAGTGTTAATGAAATAAATGAAGGGATCAAACTAATTTCAGTTATAGGAAGGGACATGTGCAAAATTCCAATGATTGGAAATAGTGCAGAAAGTATGTTAGGGACTGTATTAGTCTTTTGCTGCTGTTGCCACAAACGATCTTGAACTTAGTGGGTTAAAGCAATACAGATGTATTTATTATCTTACACTTCTGTAGGTCAGAACCTAACACAGGTCTTACTGGGTTACAATCAAGGCGTTGACAGAGCTGCTTTCCTTTGTGGCAGCTCTAGGGAAGAATCCTTGCCTTTTCCTGCTTCTGAAGGCTACCCATATTCCTTGGCTCATTCTTTCCTCCATCTTCAGAACCTGGCAGCTTTGGCTGACTGAGTCCTTGTCATATTCCATCACTGGGACCTCCTCTTCTGCCTTCCTCTTCTAGTTTTGTAGGCCTCTGTAATCGTGCCCACTTTCAGAGTCCAGGGAGTTCCAATTTTAAGGTCAGTTGTTTAGTAACCTTAATTCCATCTTTGTCATGTAACCTAACATAATCACAGTTTCTAAGGAGCAGAATGTGGACACCTTTGGTGGTCCATTATTCTATGGTCTACCATATGGACTAATAAGCAAGATATTTTCCTTAGAGCCTAAGGTTTTAACTGCCAGTAATGAAATATAAAATGGAAACATTTATCACAAATGACTGTGATTGTTGAAGGAGGACAATGGGGTGATTGAACTAAAACCTTAGGAGATCAAATGGGCTTAGAATGGGAATTCTGAGGGCAACTGATACCTACCTTCTCAAAGACATTGATTACTCTTGCTTTTCTATGTACAGAAAGCTGGGTACAGAGTTAGAATTTCCTAGGAAAAGTAGGGTATACTTATGGTATCTTTTAAAAAACTACTTTATTATATTTCACATGTGTAAAGAACACTTGCATAGAGATTATAAAGCCCTGATTGACAGACACACTCACACAACACTCACATCTCCTTATATGTACACCCACTACCCCCGCTTACTTTTGGGATCTCACTTCTATGGTTCTCAGTGGCCTTAATTTTTTTTTTTTTTTCTGTCTCAACACACTGAGTGATATGTATCTCTCCACTAGCAACACAGACTTCCTCTGGCAGTGACTATTATAAGGACCATTCTGTTCCCCCAGTAGCACGTTAAGAATCTCTGGGGAGATGCCTGTGGTATGAAAAATGTCCTCCCTTCACCTTTCCCATCTCCCCACACTGGCCACAGTTCAACTTCCTAGGGCGATTCTTTTCCCTGACTCCCATGGAGTCACGTGGACTTTGAACACCTGGTTTGAATAGTGTCTGTTGAGCTTTTCCTGCCCTGTGATTAGCTTCTTTAAAGCAGGTTGTCCAGTAGAAACTCCCACACTAACAGCACTGCTCAATATCTGTGCTGTCCAGTGTGGTCACCACAGCTACTTGTAGCTTTTGAACTCTTCAAATGTGGCTGGTGCAATTGAGGGCCTGGGTTGGTTTTTTAAAGAGAGAGGGACAATGAGAGAGAGAGACAGACAATCAATTTTTATTATTTAGTTTTTCATGTGACTTTCATTGCTCCAACACTTCATTGTGTACATAGTGCTGGGGTTTGAACCTGTGTACTCGAGCATGCCAGGCAAGCGCCGTAACTACCGAGCCACCCCTCCAGCCCTGGGGCTGGGTTTTTTATTGTATTTAACTGTGACTTATTTAAATGTTAATATCCATTGTGGCTACTGTGCTGGACAGTACAGCTTTAAAGAATAAGACTTGCTGAACATGTTAAGGAGTCCATAATGCTGTCTACAGGAAACGGAGTTGTATGGTACAAGAGTACAGCCTTTCAGAATAGAATCAAACAGCCCTGGCTTTAAATTTTGGCTCCATGCTTGTGAGTTTTGGGCAAGTCATATCCTGTCTCTGAATCTGGTTTTCAGATTCATTGTAATATCAGGGAAGGGAATAGCAGTTGCCCTATGACAGAAGGGTAAGAATATTTTAACTCTAAGTTGTTTGGAATTGTTGCATGGTGGTAAAAAATCAAATCTGCTTAATGTTGGCCTTACTTTTTTTCAGTATTTTAAAGACTGAAGGTAAAATGAAACACTCAATACTGTGATACAGACCTTTTTTTTTTTTTTTTTTTTTTTGAGACAGGGTCTCGCTAAGTTGCTTGGGGCCTTACTAAATTGCTGAGGCTGGCTTTGAATTTGTGATCTTCCTGCCTCAGCCCCCTCTGGATTACAGGCATGCACCACCACACCTGGCTGACATATACTGTTTTAGTCATTAATTCAAAAGGTACTGATTGAATACCTGCTATGTGCCTAGCACTGTGCAAGATGCTGGAAATATAACGGGAAACAAGAAAAAGAGAGGACCTGCTTACCAAATGGGAGAATAGATGTTTAATAAAAGGAAGTTCATAATTTTACTTTGAATTGCTTTTTTAAAATGATGGATTGTTTATTTTGTTTATAGTTTTTGTGGAACACAGTTGTATCACGTGGATCTCGTTGTATGTGTCTACCTCTGTCCTTTCTTGCTTGATAACATCATACTTGGTTAAAGTGCTATCTGAAGGCCTCCTAAAAAATAATTAATTTTCTTACACCTTTTCCCCTTAGGTTTTTTTTAATCATAGTTTTATTGAGAGGGAATTCACAGATAGTACTATTCGCTAAGTTTAAAGCACAAAATTTAGTAGTTTTTAGTCTCACTATAGAGTTGTGCCACCCACATCACAATTTTAGAACATTTCTGTTATTCCCCAAAGGAAAACTTACCATTAGCAGTCACTTCCCGGTTCCCTCAACACTCTCACTCTGCAACCACTGATGTCCCTTCTGTCACGGTGGATTTGTCTCTTATAGACATTTCATATAAATGGAATCATACAACATATAGTCTTCTGTGGTTGAGTTCTTTCATTAGCATAACTTCTCAAGGTCCATCCATATTGTGGCATGTACTAGTCCCTCATTTATTTTATTGTTGAATAATCCATTATATGGATATTTTATTTATCCATTCATCAGTTGATAGATGTTTGAATTATTTCCACTTCAGCTGTTATGAATGATGTTGCTGTGAATATTCATGAACATATATTTTCATTTCTCCTACATATCAAGGAGTGGAATTGTTAATATGGTAACTCTAACTGGTAATCTGGTAGCTGTGTTTAATCTTTTGAGGAACTGAAAAGACTGTTTTTCCAGATGTACCATTTTACATTGTCACAATCAGTGTATGAGCATTTCAATTTCTCTATACCCTTAATGATACCCCTTGTTATCTTTTTTATTATAGCTATGTTAGTGGGTATGAAATAGTATCGCATCATGGTTTTGATTTGTATTTCCCTGATGTGAAGTATCTTTTCTTGTGCTGGTAAGCCATTGGTATATCTTTCTTGGAGAAATCTCTATGCAGATACTTTACCCATTTTTAATTGGGTTATTTGTCTTTTTTTGCTCTTTTCACTTGGCCTGACCAGGATGCTGACATGTTAACCGGTGATGAGCAAGTATGGAAGGAAGTTCAAGAATCCCTGAAAAAAATTGAAGAACTGAAGGCACATTGGAGTATCCTTTCACCTGTGGATTGGATTAATTGTTGAGCTTGCTCTTTATTGCTGGAAGCTGGTGTTAATGAGGTCAGGGGCAGGATTTGAATTCTCTAGATGTTTCATTCTGTTCCATGGTTACAGGCTGCATCTCTGACCCCAGACAATGATTTAGGTTAGTAGCTGGGGAAGACTGTGGTTAAGACCAGCATGAATACCTTACTGCTATTAGAAGACATGGCCCTTTAACACTAATAAAGCAAATAGTAGTTTCTTTATATGTAAAAGATAACAAGTTCCTAAATTCCATTCCTCCCATAACCACCTTCATCTCTAGGAAAGAATAGCTTAGAATGTTTATAATTTAATTCCATTGACCTCAAACCTAGAAGCTACATAGTAAATTAGCCACAATGACAGCAGCAATGCGAGATTGTTGTACAGTAGATTTTTCTTAACATAAATAGTAAGGACCATGAGTGGGTGGAAGTTCAGAGAGAAGGGTGACAGCATGTGATGGAGGTCACCTGGGCAGCTCCACTGATGTTCTGCTGTGTAAAATGTGTCCCGAGTCAGAGATGGGACTTAGGTAGGTAGAGGCTGAGAGGAGTTCACTTGGGTAAAAATGTGACAAAGGGAAACTACAGGTAAGAAAGATTGAAGATTGCAAGAAAGTCACCAATCGCCTTGGGGTAATTATATTCCAGGCACTACGAAAATCTGCAAATAAGATTTTTAATCTGTAGACAGTGGTTTTTTTTAAATTTCTGTAAAGGATAGGAAAAATAGCTAGGTGGATGTTTCTACTTTTAAAGGTGAAATATGTAATTTCAGAAACCTATAGTCCAATGAGTTTATTAGCTGCCTTACTAAAGAATCTAGACTTGCTTACTGAGGAATAGAAAAAGAAGCTGTGATCACCAGGACATGGTATGGATTTATTAAGAGCAAGTTTGCATCTAAATCTCATAAAGGGACTTGAAAATAGTCAAGAAATTCATGTTATTGATAATACGATATTGGCAGAACCTGTGTAATAGGTATACTGAAAAAATGGTGCTAGCTGGGTCACCCTGGAGTGCTCTGTTCCCAGCTCAGTCCTCCTCAACCTTTGTTTCAGTGGCTTGAAAGACGATAACCGAGCACAGGTTCATCAACTATACAAAGGTGTATAGATGGGAAGGATAACGGAGTAGGATGATAGCATCAAGAGCTTAATAGATCCCTGGATATCTGAATGGCATCTGAGCTTCAAAAGATGAAGGCGGGCACAGTGGCCTACACCTGTAATCTCAGCAACTCGGGAGGCTGAGGCTGGAGAATTGCAGGTTTGAGGCCAACTTGAGCAACTTAGCAAGGCCCTGCCTCAAAATAAACAATTAAAGGGTCTGGGGATGTGGTTCAGTAATAAAGTTCCCCTGGGTTCAGTCTCTAATACCAAAAAAAGAAAAGAAGAAAGGAAAGAAGGAAGGAAAAAAGAAAAAGAAGAAAGAAAGACATTTGATAGGAGTATATGTAAAATCTTCTCTTTGGGTCAAAAAAAGTTCAAGTGTGTATATATGCAGAAAGCTTAGAAACAGAACATGTCAGAGAATTTTAGAGTTCTGATTAATAGTGAATACTAATAAAATGTAAGAGTACATATGATATAACCCTCCAAAAGACAACTTTGATTTTATGTGTTCATAGAAATATAGAGTATAAAGTGAGAAAGGGAATAGTATTGGTCTGATCATATCTAGAATTTTATATTCAGTTTGCGATAGGATATATTAAGAAAGATGTAGAAAAATTAAGTTTTGAGGAGTGGGACCAGAGCCAAGGAGGAATTTGAAACCCCATCTATAGATGAAATAGAAGACACTGACTGGGAAAACATCCAACTCTTGGAGCAAGAGGTCCATGTTCATGCAGAGATGTGGACTTATTCTCGGTGGTCCCCTGCAGTGGGATTAGGGCCCATGAATGACCCAACTGCAGTTCAGTCTCAGCTAGACAAGGTTTTTCTGATAACTGACTCTGTGCAAATGACCTTGCTGGTCACAATCCACTTTATGATCCAGGCAGAGATTGGAAGACACAGTCCTGCATTCACAACTCTTACATGTAGTGGATAGTAAGCATGTAAATTAATGCATGCTCTAGTTTGGATGAGTGTCTCCCAAAGTTCCATCTGTAAAGGCTCAGTCCCCAAGGTGGCAATAGTGGGAGGTGTTGTGGACCTTTAAGAGGTGGGCCTCTTAGGTCACTGTAGACATGCCTTTAAAGGAGATTGTGGCATCTTGGTCTCTCAATATCGGTCTGCTTCCTGGCTCAGACACGAATACTCACTCTGACCTGTGTTCCCATCACTGCCATCCCTCACCAGAGGCCAACCAGTGAGGCTGCCTAGTCTTGGACTTGAACCTCTAGACTCATGAGTAAAATACATGTGTCTTTGCCTCATAATTTGTGTCAGGGATTTCATCATAGAGATGCCAAAATGACTAATACAATAATATTTTGGTAAAGATATCTATCTGTATCTATATGCAAATACATGTATGTAGGAGCATCAACTGCACAAAAGTCAATTTCAGGAGGTTAAAGAAGATATCACAGAGCCATGTCTAGGAGGAGGAGGTGGCATTCACCAGGCCAGTGATGGAAAAGGAGATCCAACAGAGGGAAGAGCTATGTAGTTGTATCATGAGCAGAGGGCTCAAAGGCCATGCACAGGAGAATAGAATTTCTAGGTGAGGGGATCTTGAGATGATTCTAAGCAGGAGAGTAATATAATTAGGTAAAAGCTCTGTGATCTGACCATCCTTGAGTTTCAAGAGGTTGATTAATTTCCAAGTGAATTCATTTGGCTCCTTTTTCTGTTTTTTCCTAATCTTCTTATGGTCATTCAAAAGTAAAAAGGTGTCTAACCTGCCTGTTAGTAATCCGTTTTCTTTGAGTGGGCCACCTAGCCCTGCTTTGGTCCAAGGCACACCTCCTCACTGGAATAGAGTGACTTACAGTAAATATGCACATGCCAGGGACTAAATCCTTGAACAAATACATGTCAGCATTATCTTGGAGAAAAAGCCTCTTAGTTTAAATTATTCCTCCCCACTCCCCCACTGGGATGTTTTCCAGGAATGGTTTTGCCTTGTTTGCCAGGAGATGTTGCCAGTGTTGTAGAGGGGAATTGGCACATAGTCCTTTCCAGCTTGTGAGGGGATGCAGTAGACGTATTCCTGTGAGTGGCTGCAGGACATCACATCTGGATCCAGCTGCTAAGACTTGTCACCTCAAACCTCTTTAGAATGAGTTGGAACAAATAGAAATGAATAGGCAAATAACAGTGGAGATCATACAACAGAATGATAGAATAATGTTTAAGTTTTGCCACAGAAATGTCTAGCGTTGTGTAAGAGACAGTCATTCCTCCTGACAGTTCGTCAAATATCTCATCCTGGAATGAAAAGCCACAGAGGTTAGCCAGGCAATCTGTTACAAAATCAGTGCATTGCCTAAGACAAGCTTTCCCCAGCCTCTGGGGGACACATTCAGCAAACTTAAAACATCCATCTCAGATGTATACAAAAGAAAATCTCTAACTCACTTTTCTTCAATAATTGTATCTCTTCTGGGACCAGAGTCAACTCCTCAGAACAGGACTCATCCTAAAATAATAAGGGTATGACATAAAAAGGGCCCTTAGCCAGGCTCCATCATGCTTCATAGTCCCACTAAGGAAGTCATGCCTTGGGGTAAGGTTTTCTGCCTAAACTGAAAGGGAAATATGTTTCCTGTGAGGATTTGTGAAGATATTGGTTCCTTCTCACCCAAGTATCTTGATCAGTTTAGTAAAAGCAGTTGCTGAAGTTTGGAGAAGCAGTGCCCAGGGTGTATGGGCACTCAACAGGTAGATTTTGCTAGAGAGAGCAATAAAGGAGGGTGTACACCATGGGCTGTCCGTTAAGGGTAGGGCTTATGGTTTCAGGATGTCAAAGAATAAGGCTCCATTTGGGGGCCAGGGGTGCAAAGATACTGGATTTGTGGGAGTGAAGAGGTAGAAGAGGAAGATATTCCATCAAACTCAGCTCGTTGTCCCCTTTCCTTAAATCTGTCTTGCTGAGGAGTCATGACAGAAAGGATGGAAGAATGCAGTAATATTTACATATTTGTACACGCTACTAGGTGTTTTCCCATCGTGTCCAGAATGCCCAGAGCTCTGGGCACACATGAAGAGTCTTTTCATTTTCCACACAGTATTTTATTGAATAATTACAGTGATATTAGGCGTTTCTGTTTTTGACCTATCTCAAAGTCCTTGGACATTATCAGAACCTCACATCTGACAAATGACAGAACTAGCTTAGATTTGAACCCAGCCTTATCTCTAATCAAAGACTGTGCCATTTCTGATATCTGAAATCTTCAAACATTTTCCTCCAACTGCAGTCACGACATATGAAAGCAGATGAATGAAGAGCTGAAGGTGGGGCTGGGGTGGGAGGAAAGCTCGTGCCAACCCAGTGTCTTCCTCGGCTCTGCCAGGCCAAAGGTAGCAGCATAGCAGAGAAGCTGTGCGAGGTCCCGGGGTCCTGCACTCCTGCCTTCAGCTCTGCTCCTAGTTAATTCACCTGGGAGAGGTTCAGGTCACACTCATTACACTGTGTCCTCAGACTTCTACTGATTCTGGCTTTTTCTGACTGAAAAGGTGAAGTTAAAAAGTTGATCACAGTGGAACATGCCCAAAATCCCAGATCTTCAGGAGGGTGAGACATGTGGAGCACTTAAGCCCAGGAGATCAAGACCAACCTGGTAATGTAGGAAGACCCTCTACTCTCGAATGAATAAGAGAAAGAAAGAAAAAGTGAGTTTTCACTGAGGCTCCCCAAAGTTTAGCTATTGACTCATGGTTAATCAGAAAATCAGTGTTGTTCCAATGTGGGTACTAGGTCCTGTCATCCTCTTTAAAGTAGCATTTCCCCTTGCTCGGTTTATATGCATAAACAATGATCTTAATGTTTTCTTTCACCAAAAACAAATACCTTTATTTGGGTCACATTTGCTTAATAATAAAAGTGAATAAATGTAAGACCTGGTGGAAATGAATTTCTTTGCATTGCTGTCCCTAGCTTGTGCCTCTGGGTTGTGTATTTGGTTTCACATATGCCTAAGACTCAAATGGCACAGAAGCAAACATGTGCTCCCCTTTTTGCAAAAGGGATCTCTCTAAAGCTTCTTTAATTGCAGATCAACCTTTAAACAGAAGCTAACAGAGTAAATAATTGTAAATGGCACTAATTGTTTAGTCCAGTTTAATAAACAGCCTCATTCACTTCATGCCTAGGTTTAAAGAGAATACATGTTGGAGTGTAAAGAAAGAATTGTTCGTTGGCAATTTTAATCTTCCCAAGCACAGGCTGGTTAGAAGATGGTTTGTTGATATAAACAGAATTTACTTCACTGAGATGCCACTGATGTGTTTTTGTTTCTCAAGAGTGTTTTCAGGCAGCTCATCTATGCAAAATAATGGGCATTCCCTTCCCTCCTGCGCCTGGGCGCTCTTCATCCTTTTAGAGAATCTCATTTTCCTTTTGCTTTTTCTTGATGAAAACAATGAATCCTTAACTAAGGTCAATAACAGAGTGGGAACAGGTTCTGGCCATGTGCCAGACGATCATAAGCAGCAACTCCGAACGGCTTCCTGATATCAACATCTACCAGCTGAAGGTGCTCGACTGTGCCATGGACGCCTGTATCAACCTTGGGCTGTTGGAAGAGGCCCTGTTCTATGGGATTCGGACCATGGAGCCATACCGGTGAGTCCTGGGGAGAGAGCCAGAGAACAGGCCAGGGTATCTCTTTGGGCAAAGAATCAGCAATGGGGAGTCTTTCCGATTACCATTTCATATCAGGTGTCCTTGCCTGCTTCTCAGTGTATAAAACCAAAGCTCATTTTATTCATTCCTTTGTTCATTCACCTAAGCATTCATGTGTAATGTTCCTACTGTGTGTCAGGCTTGGTGGTTGGACAGAGACTAAATTAGACACTGTTTTGATGTGGAACAGATGATTATGATACAGTGTAGTGCTTGCAGTGACAGAGAAACACAGGGTGCCAGAGAAAAGCATGTGACTTAGGATACTGTGTCATTAGCCTCTGCTGGTCCCCCTGAGGATGGCTGGTGTGGATCCCTGGGTCTGGCTGAAGAATGAAGGCTCCTTCCATTTGTCAACCCTTATGGTTCCCAGATTGCTTTCACTTGAATCATTTGCCCTCATAGCTGACCCAGGCCCAAGAGCTGGGGCACTGCCCTGTGTCCTGTCACTGTGTCCTGACTGGCCTCAGCTCCTCCAGACTGAGGGATAGGTCTTTTGTCCACATATGTTCTTGAAACTAGGAGGAACTTTGGGAGGAAAGGTAGAGTTGGAATCAAGAGCTGATGGTTTGGCACTGGTGGGGAGGGGTTCCAATTTCCAGGAATTAAGAATAGAAGTCTGGAAGTTGAGACTGAAATCATTTGAAGGGAGAGAGCGCCAAGACATATGAGCTACAATCTGAAGTTGGAATAATTCAGTCTCCAGCACAGAACAAGGTCACTTTTTTTGTAATTTTTTTTTTAAAGAGAGAGGGACAGTGAGAGAGACAAAGAAAGAGAGAAACAACTTTACTTAGTTTTTCGCATGGTTTTAGTTGCTCCAACACTTAGCCGTGTACATGGTGCTGGGGTTTGAACCCGGGTCCTCGTGCTTGCCGGGCAAGCGCCAAAATCGCCGAGCCACTGCTCCAGCCCCACAAAGTCACTTTTAACAAGGGATCAGGAGCAGTCCCTGAAGAGCGGGGCATCATTCTGGAAAGATGTTGAATTTCCCTGCTTTGCAGAGCATGGAAAACACAGCATCAGCCCAAAATGGCTAAGCAGAACAAACTTCCATATCTAGACCTCTGCAATGTGGAAAACAGGCAGGAAAGTGGTTCTAAGTGAAGCAGAAGGTGGGAGAGGAGGCAGAGCCCAGGGCCCGCTTGAGGAATCGCCTCAGGAGACAACTGATTGGGACACAGGAAAAGAAGCAAGTCCAGGGTCTAGGATATTAGTGCAGACAAAGGTAGGAATGCATAAATGAGACCCTTGGTCAGAAAGCCAGGCCTGGGCCAGGAGCTTGGTGCAGCAAAGAGGAGCCCAAAGATGGCAAAGGCCCCATCAGCCAGGTGGACAGCAGAGGTCCATAAGCCAGCGAGCGGTTCCAGTATAACCCTGAGGGAGTTTTCAGACTTTTGTAGGTGGTTTCCTTCACTGTCTTGTGGATAAACAGCTTTGGAATCCAGACTGTGAGTCAGCTTTAATCAAACTTATAAGAGATTGCCTGGAGGGCTGAGACTGTAGACTTTCCCATGAGCAGTGAAATATCTATTCAGTATAATGAATCTTGTGGCTTCTCAGAAAATAATAATTGAATACAGAGATAAGGCTTCATTCCCAGAGCCTCAGTGTTGCAATAAGAGGCACATCAGGGATGCTTGGCATTACCTCTCTGAACTCTTGCCTTAGGAAGCCAAACCACAGGCTGCTGGGCAAGAGGATGGACTCCAGCTAGGACCTGTAAACAGAAAGTCCTCGTTCCTCCAGGGCCCCCTCAGCAGCTGCTAGCTAGTGATGCTGATTTTTCCTGCCCCATCCTCCCTTCCTTTTGACATCCAGGCTGCCCTCCTCAGACCATGCTGAAGCATAATTTTAAATAGTGCACACACTGGGGCTGGAGTGGTGGCTCAGCAGTTATGGAGCTTGCCTGGCATGTCCAAGTACGTGGGTTAGTACCCCAGCACCATGTGCATAAGGAAATATCAGAGCAAGGAAAGCCACTTGAAACATTAAAGAAAAATTGTTTCTCTCTGTCTCCTCACTCTCACTGACCCACAATCTTTAAAAAAAAAAAAGATGCACACTTATATGAAGAATGCCACACATCTTCAAGGTTGCTCATTCTGCACCTAGCAAGGCTTCTCCAAAGCACTAACTGGCAGTCTGACTGACCTACCCTTGAGTAAGAGAAAGAAGCCTTTCTTTTTCTTTTCTTTCTTTCTTTTTTAAAGAAAGAGGGGGCAGAGAGAGAGAGAAAGAGAGAAGCAATCTTTATTTTTTCATGTGACTTTCATTCCTCATACACTTCATTGTGTATGTGGTGCTGGGGTTTGAACTCGAGTCTTCCCGCTTGCCAGGCAAGTGCCGAAACCTCTGAGCCACCACTCCAGCCCCGGAGAAGCCTTTGTTATAGGTGAGGATCAGTCCTCCAGAATGTATCCCATAATGTTTGGGAAATGTTGAGTTATATTTTCCTGGTGTTTGGCAGGTCACATTATCTCTGTAAATGCTACTCTGTTGTTACACCAGTGACAAATTTTACAGCCTCTCTCAGTTCCTCTTCCCTGAGGCTTGTTAAGGAGTTGCTTTGCACTATGCTGCATTGATGCACTTCACATGAGTGAGAGTTGAACCATTTTCTGTCAAAGTTATAGTAGAGGGAAAGACTATAAATTATGCAGAACAACGAAGTTAAGAGAAACAGGGCAGTAGGTGCCCTCATACTTTGCCATTTCCCTTTAGCTCAGGCAAAAGTGGAAATGAAGACATCTACAATGGGTCAAATGCCCCATAAGCACTCTAATAATCTTAGAATGTGAGCCAAGAATGTGAAAGCTGCCAGTGGTTTTTGTCCCTCTCTTCATGAGGGACTCACACTGTGGGCTGTCAGCCATCTACAGGGGTGCCCAGGAGCTGGTTTAGGTGGGTGTTTTGTTTACCTTTAGCCAAGGTCCTGGACAGTCAGCTAGGCATGGGTTACCAAGAGGTTACTGGATTGCCATCTACTGTAACAGTTTTACAATGTTAATATACTGTTTGCAATACCTAAATTGAGGTCAGCTCTCAAGTGAGCACTTTGTCACACCTGACCTTGGCTAAATTTTACCTGCTGACCTTAAAGGACAAAAGGTCCATATTCCATTTTTAGCCAAGTCACTGCTCTTAGCTCCCTTCTTGCAACTCTGTCATTTATGTTTTATTTTACTCAGTTTTTAGGATGCAATTTAATATTAAATTTTTTATTTTTCATAAAGCAAGTTAGAAATAATTCATTCATAATATAATCTTTAGTATTAGCTGATAATGTCTTCTGAAAGTATCTGTATATATGTGTCCATGATCATGTACACATATTGCTCTGTCCTTTAGCATTATATACATTAAGCAGAATGAAAATAATTTTAAGTTCTGTCATAAATATTAAGAAAATGTTTGTCAGTCAGCCAGGCACAGTAGCACATGTCTGTAATCCCAGCAATTTGAGAGGCTGAGGCAGGAGGATCACAAATTCAAAGCCAGCCTCAGCAATTTAGTGAGACCCTAAGCAACTTTGTGAGACCCTGTCCAAAAATAAAAAATAGAAAGGGCTAGGGATGTGGCTCAGTAGTAAAGCATCCCTGGGTTCACTCACCTGGTATAAAAACAAAAAGTTTAAGTCAGTCAAATCTTAATCATGAGATAACCTGGGTTCTACAAGTTTGTCAAAGTTGGTTTGGTACTTGGAGCTCATTTTACTCTGAAAGAGGGTGTTATCTATTATGGGGAATTCCTAGACTAGCCCATGAAAGTCTACTCACTCTATAATATCACCGGTACATGCTGTAATTTCAAAAAGAGAAAGAAATACAAAAGCAAAATTGAACACAAGTTGTTTTAAAATGAGGTTGCATATTATGTGACTTTTCTAGGAACTAGAGAGTAATAAGAAGACACAGAGCCTTTTGCAGGCACAAGGGACTCCCCCATGTTGACACATGTTCTGGTTATTTCTGTTGTGAGAATAGTTTATATTTCTAGGGAAGGGCGTTTTCTGAAGGATATAGTATGTTATCAGTGTTTCATCACTGTAACACATACCTAAGATAATCAACTTGTAAAGGGAAAAGTTTATATTGGCTCCGGATTTTGGAGGTTTCAGTCTATGATCAGTTGGCCCTATGGGTTTCAGGCCTGTGGCGAAGCAGAACATTGTGGTGGGAGCATCTGACTGACAAAAAGGCTGCTCCCCGAATGCATGGAAGTAAAAAAGAAAAAGGAGGGGCCGGGTGTCCCTCAGCCCCTTCAAGGACACACCCCCAGTCTCAGGATGCTTTCCCCCTTGGTCCCATCTGTTAAAGGTTCCACTCTCTCACTAGTGTCACCCTGAGGACCAAGCCTCTAATCCACATGCCTTTGAGGGACAACTACAGCAGATAAAGGTAAAAATCACTGTCAGACTCTTATCCCACTCCCTAAAAATAACCAGTGCTAGAAGTTTCTTTCCTGAAAATTTCTGTGAGTGGCCAGCGTGACCATATTGTGAAGCTCTACATGACTGGGTCTTCTCCTGGTGGTAGGAGAGAATCAAAAATAAATAAGTAATCCGTTTGTAGTGCACTACATTATTTCTTTAAAGCCACCATTTCCCCTGTTCTTTTTACTGTTTATCCAGCTATTCTCATGCCCTCACATGTCTTCCTTTCAAAACTATTCACATGGGCTGGACACAGTGGCACATACCTGTGACCCCAGTAACTCAGGAGGCTGAGGCAGGAGGATCATAAGTTTAAAGCCAGTCTCTGCAAAGTAGCAAGACCCTAAGCAACTTAGCGAGACCCTGATTAAAAATAAAAAAATAAAATAGGCTGGGTATTTAGCTCAGTGGTAAAGTACGTCTGGATTCAATCCTTAGTACCAAACAAGTAAACAAAAAAACAAAAAACTATTCACATGGTATCTTCTGTTTCCTCCTCCTTCTTTCCCCCACCCCTCCCCCCACCACTTCTCTTCTCATCATCTTTCTTGAAAAAACGCTGTGTCCCAATCAATCTGTTAAATATGCCTAGGATGGTGGCAAGTGGAAGGGAGGAAGAGAGAAGCAAAAAAGAGAAAGAGAAGCTAAGAATTCTTCTTAGGAAAAATGGTATCATTCTCTAGGCCATATCTATAACTTGCTTTTTTTCACTTTTTGGTGGAGTATAGATACCTACCTGTCTTCCTCATTCTTTTAAACAGATATGTAGCATTTCATCTCATGAATATAATATAATTTTTATATCAATCCCTTTTGTTTCCACTTCTGTCAAACCATGCTATTAAATTAAAAACATCTATGTAGTGGAGCACGGACATATAACTCAGCAGTAGAGCTCTTACCTAATGAACGTGAGGCCCTGAATTCAGACCCCAACAACACACACACACATCCTTGTACTTGTATCTTTGTGTACAAATGCAACTACATCTGTAGGGTAAGTCTGTATCATAAATTCCTAAATGTTAACTTGCTATACCATAAATTATACTCATTTTTAAATTTGGATTATTCATTTTTAAATTTAGATCACTGTCACCGTATTGCTCCCCCCAAATGTCATTCTTTCTTCAAGAGAATATAAGAAAGGATGATATTGGTTGATTTTTAATTTACCAGATCTAAATTCATTTCAAAATAAGAGCATTCTCATGCTTCTTGATCAAAGCTTGCAATACTGGGTAAGATTTGTTGATATTGATGTTGTCCATAAATAGTACTTTATGTAGCCAGGTGGAGTGGCACACGTCTATAATCCCAGGTTCTTGGGAGACTGAGGAAGAAGGATCATAAGTTTTAGTCCAACTTAGGCAACTTTATAAGATACTGTCTCAAAATAAAAAGGAGTAGTCATGTGGCTCAGTGGGGTTCAATCCCCAGTACTCCACCCACCCACTCAGTATTTCTGTGGCAATGGGAATGATGTTTTTGTGAGTTACCTGGAGAGAAGCAGAACATAAAAGATGGAGGGACATACATACATTGTGGCTGCATCTACTAATGGGACTGTGCTAAGAGAAGGAGGGTCACATACAAAATTGAGCAAGTAAGATTTCATCTCAGATAGATTTCTCTACTTTGTCCTTTAAAAAAAAACATAGCTGCTGGTTTGTGGGCACGATAATGTTTACAAGTCAGGTGTCTGTAATGCAGAGATTGCCAGTAATTACACGGCAGCTGCACCAGTTTTCATTTTGCCAGTAATTTTTTTTTAACTTTTTCTTTGGAAGCTTTGGCAGATAAGTTGATAAAATGTAAGGTTTCATCACAGCAGAACCTTCTACTACTGTTTTCAAGCTGGCTTTTCTTCCAAAGGCCTACAATTGCTCTTTTGTGGATTTCTGTCATCAATCAATTTGACTTCCTAGTACAGGAGCCAGCAGAACTTGCCAGGTGCAAGTTGGAGTGGGGAGACCTGGACGAGAGATGGGCACAGTCACATACCCAGCACTGATGGTCCTCCCTACTGCCTCTGTGAGGATCCTTGTGTCTGTCGCTGAAGCTCATTTCTAGGTGACAGGTGGGGTCCTTAGCTGTTCTTCCAATTAGAACTTTCCTAATACACTCTCACTGAGTAGGACCTAGAGGAAGAACTACAGCCAGTTTTCTATCCAAGTGAAGAAATAACACCTGAACTTCATCCAGCATTCTTCTCACTTACATTGTCATTCATCTTCCTTGGTGAGGTTTACAGAATTATTTTACCCAATGGTGAACATATGTTTTATTCTGCTTATTGATGTGGACAATAATCCTTTAGCCACTTAATCATTTTTTCCACATTTGTGATTTTCAATTAAAGTATCTTTGGTAGCAGAACTTCCATAACAGTTTGAGCGCTCTCTCTCTCTCTCTCTCTCTGTGTGTGTGTGCCTTTTAATTTAATTCTGAAGGGTAAGAGAAATTCTTAATACAGAATCTGGAAATTCAACAAATGAAAACAGTGAAAGAGAAGAGCAAGGAGGAGGAGAAAGAGAAAAGGAGATGACAGAGACGGGAAACCACAGTTCACTTGCCTACATGATTTTAAACCACTACCTACCCTGAGCTCAGACCTGATTGTGTTTTATTAGTAGGGATGATCTGGAGCTAACGGAATGCTTTCGGGGAAGGGTGAAGCAGGAGTGTTATGAATAATTTATTTGGCTGCACTTGTATTGGAGAAACAGGAAGGAAGATCACTCTTTCTCATGCACTCCCTTCTGACATCCTTTTTAGCTCTAATCAGCTTGCTTATGATGCCACCTAGATATTTGATCAGAGATGTAGCCTTGACTGCCTATGCTGGGTAGTTTAAGCCCTGAATTAATAGGGTGAGAATGACCCAGGTTGTGAGAGAAATCAAGGACAGTGTTTGCATGAAATTGTCCTAATGCTCTGTCCTTCAGCCCCTCTGAGAAAAAAGGAGGTGGCCTACCGCCCCACTTATACTTCCAAATGCAGCAGCCTCTGCCTAACACTGCCACCTTAGTCCTCTTCCTTTGATCAAGTACTTACATTACCTTCTGACCTCTGGGTGACAGCAGACAGGCCTAGGTCATCTGGAAGCTTCACAGACTTGGGATTAGTCCACCCTGGTCATTTCCTACCTCACTTAGGGATGAAACAAAATGATTGGGCCTTGCTGGTGGGTATACACCCCTGTTGGGAAGGGAAGGTGACACAGGTATCAACACACTGCAGAATGTGGATAGAGCCTGTGTCTGCCATCACGTGCTGGCCTCACAACTCCACGGAGTTTGTTACTCCAGGATCCTGGAGGGCCACTCCTGAGCATCCTTCAGAGGAGCCTATCTTATGTCTCACTCTGGATCGTGTTGCAAAATCCTCTCTGAACTTTATTCCAGCTACTCCCTCTGTGTCAGGAGTACTGACAAATATGTAGTCCATACCCACTTTCTTCTCCAACAGGAAAGTCAAAAGGCTGCTTATTCCTTCCCTGGCTGTGTTATGGGTTCCACTGTGTAGTTGTCCTCTTGCCCCAAATCTCTGTGTGTTTCCACATCAATGCCAGTGGGTATGGGTTTTTAGGAAATCAGATATCTATAGAAATCTCAATCTTAATTTATGTCCAAGAAGCCTTTTAGGTATACCTTGGCTAGTAGGAGACGTTTGGTCTGGCAATGCTTACTGCATGGCCTCTTGGATGTACAGCACTGTGGCTGATTTGAATGAGAACATGTTAAGCTTCTGGCTCAGGCACTTATTCATTTTTTCAACAAAAATATTTGTAGAGATTTATGTGCACTGTGATATACAAATACGGGTGAACAAAACAGATCCATAAAAACAAAATCCTAGTTCAGGTGGAGTTTACAAGTAGTTAGCAGCTAGCTGAGTGTCACCCTTGGACCTCTCCAGAAAACCAGGCATTTGAGAATCTGAGGAGGAATTCTTGCATCAAATTAGGCTGACAAGTGATGGACAAGATTCCCTCAGTGCTAGAATAGGAGTCCCTTCAGTGGATCAAGTACTTATATCCCCTGAGGTTCTCTGGTTGATTTCAAAATTTCATTCATCGTTTTACTACCTTAAAACCTCTTCAGGGCTGTTGTCCCTGATTTTGGAAGCTCTCCCGATAGCATTCCTGGAGAAAAAGTCCACATTTAGCTCTAACCTGTCATACTGAGATCCAAACCAGCTATATTCATTTGCTCCACAGACTGGGTGGAATAAGCAACAGAACTTTATTTTTTCACAGTTCTGGAGGATAGAGTTGAAGGTCAAGTAGCCAGCAGGGTTGGTTTCTCTCCTAACGGCTCTCTCCTTGACTTGCAGATGATGCCATCTGATTGTGTCCTCATGTGTCGTCCCTCTGTGCATGTGTACTCATCATGTCTTCCCGTGTGTCCTTATCTCCAATCAGAAGGGATTAGGGTCCACCCAAATGGCCTCATTTTAACCAGTTACCCTTCAAGATTTCATTTTCAAGTCCTATCTCCAAATAGTCATATTTTGAAATGCTGGGGGTTAAGACTTCACCATATAAATTTGATAAGACACAATTCAGTCACAATCTTGGCTGTATCCAGCCCAGCCACAGCCTCCTGACTCTCTATACCTAGAGAATGTTGGTCCCAGGCATTGTTCCCCTCTCTACTTTTCATGAATTTGGTTCCAATAGAAATCAACCATCTTTCTTCAAAAAAATAATTTCTTGCTTCCAGGGCTGCTTCCTGATTTCAGGAGCTCCAAAAGTACCTAGCTGCCTATGCCAGTATTCAGTCTTCAAGGAGTGACTGAGGTAGACCTGGAGACTCTGCTCATGATCAGCTTGGTGGGTGCCAACTGGCCACCAGAGCTTCCTTTTTCTGGAGTTTAGCATTCCAGGGGACTCTGGGGGATTGTAATAATTTGACATAGCTTTTTCATGAAGCTTTTTGGGCACAACATAAAAATTGAATCCCTAAACTCTCAGCTACCTTGTTCATAAAATATGTAAAGTAGATGTTGTGCCCTGAGAGATAATCTGCTCAAAACACTTTCATATTCTTTGGCACCATCAACAACTGGTTAGGTAGTTAAGTATCAACAAAAATTGTAACCTTTGCATCCAGTGGCATTTCTGAGAGTCCTGGGGCCATGTGAGGTATTCCAAGAAAGTCATATTAAGTTAGATGACTGTCACTACCTCAGGGCTGGCGGGATGGCTCAGATCAGTCGAACCATCCCACGGGGGCCAAGCAGGAGGGTGAGTGCTGAGGCCGAAGTCTGGATCCCCCTCGTTGGAGACCCCCTCCGTCTCGGCCGGAGAAATGAGTCAGTGACACAAAGAAGGTGGCAGCTCAAATCTGTTTATTACCAAGGCACATGGGTTTTTATAGGGAGGGGAGACAGCCAAGGAACCAATGGTGAAGCAGCAGACCGGCTTATACCAGCCAATGAGGGACTGTCATGTTGGTGTTGTAGTTTAAAGGGGTACAGAAAGAAAGAGGAAGCAGCCCTCAAGCGCGTGCTTTTTTTACGCTCTTTTGCTCAGAGCGCACAGAGCATGAAAGAGGAAGCTTAAGAGGAGAAGAAGTGTCATGGCATCCGGCACAGCATTTGTCTTTTGCACAGTGCCCAACAGATGACTGTTCGTGTGGCCAGGGCATTTTACATTTCAGCCCCTCCCTTATCTCCTATCCTTACCTAGAGCAAGGATACTGATTCCCCTTTGCCCCAAACCCTGTGGTGGTGCTTCCCACAATCCTCCCTGGCTCTTAAGCACCCAGGCTAGGCCAGGACCCAGGAAGCACCTACCTTTTCTGGGCCATCATCAGACAGTGAACAGCACAGCTTCTAATACCAAATTAGGATCAATAATCTCACATTATTTTTTCAGGGCTTCTTCCTGTTTTCTGTTATTAAACCTAAATCCAGACTACAGACTACCCCAGGATCCCATGCCAAGTGATACCCCTTCTTTCAGTGGCATATCCATGGGGTATAGTTAATCTGTACACAAATGATACTGTCCTTATGTGGTCACACACACACCTCTGAACAGAGCCTCTTCTTCCCAACTCTTCTAACAAATAAGTACATTCTGTCTGTGTGGACTATCTGGCCACCCAATTGGTTATTTTGTTTTTATTATTTTTGTTTTCTGTTTTCTTTTGAAAAGGAGTTGTAAAAGTTCCATCCAAAATCGTATTTATTTATCTACTAGAAAGTACCTTGTCAAGGTGCTTCTAAGGCCTGACAAGAAGTATATTGAACAGCATCAAGGTCTAGGGACACCACTTAAGTGGCAATGCCACTGGGTTCAACTTTTGGTCCATATGC
The DNA here is from genome assembly GCA_004027875.1 of Aplodontia rufa. Lineage (NCBI taxonomy): Eukaryota > Metazoa > Chordata > Mammalia > Rodentia > Aplodontiidae > Aplodontia > Aplodontia rufa. The sequence goes on along the minus strand of PVKS010002622.1, from coordinate 72,494 downwards.
TTCACTAACCTCTGTTGGAAGTCAGAGTATACTCCTGAGTCCCTTCAAAGTAGATGGAAATCTTCATGTCTCCCCACCCCGCTTTGGTACTAGGGATTAAAGTTGAATCCAGAAGCTGGAGTGGTGGCTCAACGGTTATGGCACTTGCCCAGCATGCACGAGGACCCAAGTTCAAATCCCAGCACCACGTACACAGCAAAGTGTAGAAGCAATGAAAGCCACATGAAAAAAAATCTAAATAAAGTTAATTCTCTCTCACTGTCACTCTCTCTTAAAAAAAAAAAAAAAGAAAAAAATGATTGAATCCAGTGGCACTTACCCACTGAGCCACATCCCCAGCCCTTTTTATTTTTTATTTTGAGACAGGGTCTCACTAAGTTACTCAGGGCCTTGCTAAGTTGCTGAGCCTGACTTTGAACTTGGGATCCTCCTGCCTCAGCCTCCTGAGCCACTGGGATTGAGTGTGTGCACCACCACACCAGGCCTTCTTTTTTCTTTATTTCTTTTTTTTTTAAGCAGTGTGTAAATTATCCTTCTGATGGTATTACTCCATTTGTCCTTCACCAAAATCCTGCTTTTTCTGACCCACTAAGCCCGTCCTTCAATTCTCAAGCTCTCCCTCAAGGACCATGGCCATGAGGAGATGCTGGAACCCACCCCCATCCTCCTCTTGACAGCATGATTCATTCTAACAGTTGTTCTGCTTGGAAAGGTTCAGATCAGGAGCACAGCTGGTAGAATCTGTCTCCTACTTTTGGATAACTCTCTAGTTCAAGTGTTTCTCCAACCTAAAGGGACTCAGCTCTGTGCCTCCATCAGTAGCATACCCAAGAAAAGCAGGTCCCTCTTACAGCTTTCACCCAGTCCATGGATGCTCATGCTCTGTGTAAGGTGTCCCTACCCTGAACACTGATGCTTCAGGTGCTAACTCCAGGAACTATCTATAGAATCCAGTTGGCCTGTCCTCTTTGGAGATCTTTCATTCTGGTTCATGTCCTTTCTCTTTGCTCACTATGTACATTACAGATACTCCCTTGCTTGGACAAGGATGCCAAATCCTCTTTACCCCAAAGTCCCATAGTCATCACTAGTCCCATCCATTTCCAACCTATCTTGGCTCCTGAGCTACCAAGCCAGGCCGGGACAGAGGAAATACTTTTTTTTTTCTGTTGCATTTGCCTGAGTCCTAGTAAACAACCTTCCTGTGGAGCAAGAAGGAAGCCAGAAGCTACTGTCCACCTTGGGGCTAGGACATCTGTACAGGAAAACATTACTTTTTTCTGTGTGTTTGTTTGCCAAAATATATATGAGCAATGTATTGCTCAGAGAAATGACCTCTAGTCTTCTTATTTATATATATTTCAAAAGTATTTCCAGAGTAAAAACATTTTCTATTTTAGTTCACTTTTTCTTCTACACTTTCACAAGTTATCACTGAGCATTTTGACTTTCCTGACAGAAAAATCTTCAGTTTCTTATTACAATAAATTATACCCTAAGCATCAGGATGTCAGATCCTAGCGAATATTTTTTGAATGCATTGAATTTCTTCTGTTGAATCAGTCTCTTGCTTAGCTGCCCCTGCAACTACAAAACTGCTATCTATTTTCCCTTTCTCACCTCTTGGAAGAGAAAAAAGTGGGGGGGGAATTCCATTTTCTATGTAGAGAACCAACAGAAAATCATACAGGACTGAGGAGTGGGAAATGATGGATACAATTTTGAAAGATTAAAAAGTAATTGATTAAAACCCATTAGAGAAGCTGGAGAGGTGGCTCAGCGGTTGTGGCGCTTGGCCTGGCATGCTTGAGGACCCTGGTCCAAACTCCTGCACCAGATACACAACCAAGTGTCGGAGCAACAAAAGCCATTTGAAAAAACTTTAAAAAAAATTGATTCTCTTTCTCTCTCTCTCTCTCTCTCACTGTCCCTCTCTCATTTTTTTAAGAGAAGGACAGTGAGAAAGAGAAAGAGACAGACAGAGAGGATCAATTTTTATTGAGTTTTTCACATTGCTTTCATTGTTCTGACACTTAGTTGTATACGTGGGTGCTGGGATTTGAACCCGTGTACTTGGGCATGCCAGGCAAGCGCCATAACTGCCAAGCCACAGCTCCAGCTCCTCCCTCTCCTTATTTAAAAAAAAAAAAAAAAACATTGGAGAGCTCGGAATGTAGCTCAGTGGTAGAGTACATGCTTTGCATGTTTATTTCGTGTAAAATGCACACTTTGTGAATTTCATCAGAATATTTATAGGTTATTTGTATATTTTGAGTGAAGTCCATGGTGAGTTTTCAGAAATTCTCTTAGGTGAATGAACCTTCAATTAAAGTATATAAATAAAATGGATTTATCCAACTTTATAAATCTGATCCCTTATAGAAAATGACAGTAGTGTTTGCTAAGAACAACAAAAGGTTCTTGAAAGAAATGAAAAATGGTGAGTAAATGTCTCTCCAAATTAGGCTTACTAGTTTTTGAGACAGCCATTTTTTTGACCAAGACAAATATCCTCTGACCTAGTTAGTAGAAAACGATTGAGCTCATGAAAGGATACTGATAGGAAAAACAGGTAATAGACTCTTTGTGCAATATATTTGAGGGAGATGACCCAACAGGTGTTATGAAAGAGTGGGAAGCTGCAGCCCCCAAACAGGGAGAGTATAAGGGAGCATTGAGGGGAGTAGAGACAGTGTCCTGCTCTGAAAAGAGTGAAATGGATGATGGAAATTGTTCTTGCTGCACAAAGGACACCAATCATACTAATACTGCCCTTCAGAATTAAAGAGGAACAAATCTGTTCTCACTATAATGGGAAACATCACCGTAATGTCCTCCTCAAGTAAGATAAATCAAGTTCAACAATCATAAAAGCATCTGCCAGCTATTTGTTAGCATCACCTTTCTAGAGGAATAGGTGAAAGAACTTTAAAAACTCTCCTGTGCTTTTCAACTTCCTTAAACTGGAAAGGAATTTCTGTTATTAAGAGCCTGCTGTGATCTAGGTAACTTGTTCATCTCTCAATGCTCACAGCCACAAGAGGATGAAATTAGTCTGTCTTATCTCCTAGAGAAGGAGGCTGAGGTCTTACTCACACCGTAGTAGTCCTGGTTCAAGTTTGGGCCTCAGATCCATTTATTTTATTTTGTTTAGAGTTTTGTTTAAAAAAAATTGAGTCAACTTGAATCCAGATTGGCTTGATTATAAAGGTCTAGACTTTTAGAACTTACCACATTGAAGAAAATTGTAGTGGTCTCTCCCCTACTACATGAATCTATCAAGATTCTTTCTTTATAAGCAACAGAATTCCAGCTCAGAGTGTCTGCACACAAAAGGGAGTTTACTGTCCACACATCTGCACACCAGGCACAGATCTGGAGGAACAGAATCCAGGGAAGCAGTCTGAGCCATCACATATGTTTCTCTCCTGCCTACTTCCTATCTCCCTTTCCGTCCTGCTCTCTCTGGATCCGTTCTATCTACTCTGTTCATTCCTCTGTTTTCCTTCTTCTTTCTCCCCAGTCTTCCACACAAGGCAGTAGGAAACACAGCTTCTAGCAGCCCTCAGTTTGCATCTTTTTAAATCTACAACAAAATGTTATATTCTCTCCAGCTTTGAAAATAAAAGTATGCATTTTGGAGGGTCTTGTTTGAGTCTTATGTCACACCTGACTGGACCAAGGGAAATGAGGTGCTAGCAGCCATGCCAGTAATGGAGGTTTGGAATGAAACAGAAGTTCTTCAGAAGCTTGAGTCTAAACCCAAGGAATAGATGTCATTTGTACTGTTCCACTCAGAAATAATCTAGTGAAAATTTCAGCTGGAAAAAAAATTCAAAGGTGGTAATGAAAATAAAAGCTAACAAACAAAAGTCCAAGATATAGAGGAGGAAGTAACAGCTCTGCACTATCAGAGTTATGCATTAGTGTCTGGTCCCAGCCAGCAGGAACCAGACGGCTCTCATTCGGAGGTTGACTGGGAATGAAGTAGACCCACCGGCCCTGAGTTCTCCAAGCGCTTCACTTTTCCCTTTACCGCGGCTAAAGGCCTCCAAGTGCTTCCACCTTCTCTCTTTCAGAGGCAAGGCATTAAAACATTACATTTAGAGTCAAGGCTATTCAAATTTTCTCTCTTTAGAGTCCCCGTTTCTACTGCTGCACTAGAGTCCCTATTTCTACCACCGAGGCTTTTCTTCCTCTCTTACTGCCTGCATGTTAGGTTTTCTTCTCTGCCTCTGCTGCTTCTCTGTCTCTGCTTCTTCTGCTGCTCTCCTCTGTCTCTGCCGCCGCTGCTTCTCTGACTAGTGGCTACTACTCTGTCTCGTTTCTGCCGCCTGCATGGAAAGGTCTCCTCTCACCAGTGTCATCTACTAGAGTCATCTACATCTCTCTCTCTTTACGCCTGGTTACAACAACCAATAGGAATACAGTACAAACACATTCAACCAATTGCAACAAATGAGCAGCCAAATAGCTTAGTCATGTTGTCAGGCAGTTTGCTAATCACAAGCCAGCTGGACCCCTTACAAAGTTGTTCACCACCAATTCTTTTCTCTAGCATCCGGCCAGGCATCATGTTGGGCTTAGTCCCCAACACATTAGGATGAAGCTCTGCAAGAGCAGAGGTAGGACCTACATGGACCAGAACACAGCAGGCTGTTGAGGAAGAAAAGATGGATCCAGGAGGCAGGCAAGGCCATGCGAGGTAGAGTAGTTGTATAAGGACCTGATCAAAGTATGACAGATCCTGTGAATATTCTCCAGCCCGTGTATGTGTTACCTGTTCCTGAGTAAAGAAAACTGCATTCATTTTGAAACTTAAAAAAAAAAGTGGAACTTGGGCCTGGAGCGGTGGCTCAGTGGTTGCGGCGCTTGCCTTCCATGTGTGAATACGCAGGTTCAAACCCTAGCACCATGTATACAGCAAAGTCTCGGAGCAACGAAAGTCACATGAAAAACTGAGTAAAATTGGTTCTCTCTCTCTGTGTCCCTCTTTCTAAAAAAAAAAAAAAATTGACCTTGATTTCAGCAAGGCATTTCAAAGAAAATACGGGCTAGTAAAGTTTGTTCATTCATTTTAAGCAGTTTCTGAACCGTAGTCATCAATAAATGGATACACCCCTTTAGGAAAAAATATAGCTAGGCCTCAAAGCTCCATTTTTTTTATCATATGGCAATAGTTTTATCAAAGACAAAGATGAATATATAGAAGTTGTATATATCATATTTACAAGGGTTTCAAAGCTGAGAGGAATAATGCTTTGGGAGACTGATCCGAGTTTAAAAATACCTTCTTAATCAGGAACATTTGGTAAGAAGGGACACATGGAAAAGTCTGCATTTAGAACTTATAGGTGGCAAAGTAAGATAATATAAATGATGTAACTTTGTTACTTATGTGTATGTGTGCTTATGTATAAACATTCATATATGTGAAAGATGTGTATTCCTAATCCTCTGCATGTTTTTAAATTGAAATAGTCTCTAACTTCTAGAAATTAGGACCTTTTAAATTGTAAAAATATCTAGATGTCTGACTTTACTTGGTATATTGGAAGTCCTGGTTGATGGTTGCACATACCCAGAAGAGCAATAGCTGAGCTGGGTAGCAGCTGCCTTTTAAAACCTCACCTATGCTCTGCTGGTTTGCCAGAGTTCCCACCACTCCCCCACCAAGCCAGCTTTACTCTTGTAGAGCCTGTTCCCCTGGCAGGTTTGGAAGGATGTGATCCCTGCCCTAATGTTGTTTTCTTCCCCCTCAATGCTCTGTGCTGGCCATCCCAGCAAGTGGGATGAGGAGCAAGACAGGGAGGTAGTCTGTATAAGGCCTTCTCAGACCCTATGAATAGAGAAAGGCAGCACAGCTTCATTTTCACCTATGAGTTTGCCAGGAAAATATAGTGTTTTATGATAAAAAAAAACAACTAATAAAAATGTGTAACTAATCACTGTTGGGGGTGGGTGAACAGACTATAGAGTCTAATCCAGATTTATAGAAATACAACATCTGAGTAAAGGGATCTTTTCTCATTAGTTCTCCTGTTATCAGTTTCTGGTTCATGTCATGAGATCTTTGTTCCCAGTGCCTGAAGCACCAGCACCTGACCCAGAAGCACTTAGCCACTGAATAACATTCCCAAACCTTTTTGTATATTTTATTTTTAGACAAGGCCTTGCTAAGTTGCTAAGGCTGGCTTTGAACTTGTGATCTTCCTGTGTCAGCATTCCTATCAAAGCTTTGAAAACATTCCCAAGCCAAGTACAGTAGACACAACTGTAATCCCAGCAACTGGGGAGGCTGAGGCAGGAGGATCACAAGTTCAAGGCCAATCTTAGCATCTTAGCAAGGCCCTAAGCAACTTAACATGACGCTGTCTCAAAATAAAAAAATAAAAAGGACTGAGGGTGTGGCTGAGTGGTTAAGCACCCCTGGGTTCAATTCCTAATACAAAAAAAAAAAAAAAAAAAGAAAGAAAGAGAAAAACATTCTCATTAAAAGTATTAAATCTTGAAGAAAAAAAGTATCAGCAATTAATAATTCATCAAGTTGATTTTTCAGTGAATGGACCTGCATTCAAATGAAATTAAACTGGTTTCCTTTCTTTGGAACATTTTAGAATTTTTAAAAACTTAATGTATATTTTGAACTTCCAAAAGGAGTATTTAGAATAAGTCAGCATTTCCCAAACTTAAATAAGTGTGAAAACCGTGATTCATGAAGGAGTTAGTTTTTTTGCAAAACCATCAATTCTCAGTATTCACAGAGGATTGGTTCCAGGATCCCCCCAAAATCCAAAAATCCACAGATGACCAAGTCCCCTGTATATGTAATGGCACACTATTTGCGTACATCTTATACATATCTTCCCAAATACTTTAAATTATCTTAATGTTATTTATAATACCTAATGCTGTGATATTTAAATGATATGCATTGATTGAGGAATAATGACGAGGGGAAAAAGTACATGTTCGGCTCATGTATAATGTTGTTTCTGAATATCAATCTGAGAAGTTGAATCCACAGATACCGACCCTGTGAATGAATACTGACTGCCAGTATACATTTTGGGAGTAGCTACTTGGGCCTTGAGGGCTAGGCTGTCTTTGGTGCTTCCAGGATCTCTATTTAAAAAGCCCATCCAGGGGCTGGAGCAGTGACTCGCCTGGAATGTGCGAGTACGTGAGTTCAAACCCCAGCACCAGGTACACAATAAAGCTTCGGAGCAATGAAAGCCACATGAAAAACTAAACAAAATTGATTCTCTATTTCTCTCTCTCTCTCTCTCTTTCCCCTTCCCCCTCTCTCTTTAAAAAAATAATAAAAAGCCCATCTCAATTAGATTTTTAAAATATGTATATATTTTACATTGTATCTCAATTTTGAAATAAAAAACATGAAGTTCCTGCCTTGCCTCTCCACTTTCTGGCCTGCTTCTTTGCAGTAATTATTTTTTAATCATTTCTGTTTTTAGTGATTCTGATAGTTACATTTAACCCTCTAATATTTTTAGGCTTGTATCCACTAAAATTATTGCTAGGTATGAAAATAAAAATCAAGCATATACTATTCTTTTATCTCTTATCTTCCTTTCCACTAAAAAAATATTATTTAACTCTTTCTTTTTGGCTGCCTGTCAAACCTCAAACAATATATTGAAATTTCTTTCATGTTCTCTCAACTTTAGGCAGTATCTCTCGGTTTCTTATTATGTAAGGTAGAGATTTAGTATTCTCATTCTTGGTAGAGAATTTGAAAATAAAATTCTCAATTCAAAATCATTTTCAATGACAGTTATCAAAACCTATTACCCAGTCTTCTAAAATCCATTGTTTCTGATGCTAGTTGCATTTGGTTTCTTTGATCACCCATTTTTACCTTTCTGTAAGCTTATAGGATCTTTGCTGTTCTCAAAGTTCCCATTGATACGTCTAGGCTTAGGTTGTTTTGTTCATGATAGACCATTTCATTTTAAAGACTTGTCTTCCTGTGTCTCTGGGAATTTTTTTCTCTGTCTTTTCCCTTTTAATTTCATTACCTCTATTTTCTCTGTTCTTTCATTCTAAAAGCTCTGGTTTGTCCGATGTTAAATTTCTATGTTTTCATGTCTTGGGGTTTTTGCTTTGTATACTAGAAGTTATCCTCAACTTCCAAATCTTTAATTGAATTTTTAAACTTCAGCAATTTTTTTTATTTATAAGAATTCAGTCTTACTATTGGATGATTCATTTTTTATAACTGTCTTTTCTCATTTTTTGCATTCAAGTTCATCTTGCAGCTTAAGAAGTTCTTTTCCATTTTCTCAATGATCTTGCTTTTCTTCACATGCATTTCTTCCCCCTGCTTATTTATTGTGGTCTTTATTTTTTCTGATATAAGCTTTTCTTGAACTTCAGATGTTTCTTGCTTGTCCATTTATATTTTAAACAACTTTATCATAAAGATATAATTCACTCACTGAAAGTATACAAGTCAGTAACTTTTGGTATATTCACAAAGTTGTGCACATATCACTAACTCAGTTTTAGGACATCTTTATGTCTTCACCCCAAAAGACCCCATATTCCTTAGCTGTCTCTCCCCATGCTGCCCTCTAGCCCTCTGTAACTACTGTTCATTCATATTTGAAAGTAAGAAATTAGAAAGGCTGTCTTATGATTCTGGGGGTTTCAAAATGTAAGTTAGTAAGAAAATATTGGTTGGGAAGGAGGAGAAGGCAGAAGATGAAATTGAATAGAGTACATGTCCTAGAAAGCCAGGTGTGGGATCAGGACCTTAGAGAGCCCTAAGAGGTAAGCAGTCAGGCCATTCTGCATTGATTTGTTTCACCTCTGTATTCAGGATTCAGAGAACATTCTGCCACAGATAACAAACACTAGGCTTAGATTTCATGATTGTAGGATCAAGTGTGATTCAAGCTCTCCTCCTGCACCTAGCAAACCAAACAGTAGGAATTATATAGTTGTAGAACAACTCAATGTTATGAATTTATATAGGCTTCACAGTTTGCACATTTATACACCTAACTCTTATTTGAGATAGGCCAGTGGGCAAAGTATATTCCTTATGGCATTAATGAGATTTTAACCACAGGGCCCTCCACTTACATGAACTCTTTTCAAAACCCTGTTCCCAGTTCTGTATTTGTTGACATCTCATTCTTTTTCTGAAATAAGACTTACAAATTTCTATTTTGCAATGTTGGGTATTAGAAAACCTGAATCTAGATCCACCCTTCTATGTATAGAAAAGACTGGTTAGTCCCAGTTTTGAACTATAAAAGCCAAGGTTCTGAGGAGGGTGCCTTGCCTAAGGTCATATTTGCAATGTTATGTGGTATGAGGTGTGCTCCAAAAGCTCACGTGTGAGACAATGCAAGAAGGTTTGAGGTGAAATGATTAGGTTATGAAAGCCTTAACCCAATCCACACATTAATCCCCTAATAGGAATTAACTGAGTGTGAATTGAAGATAGATAGGCTGTAGGTGGAGGAGGCAGGTCATTGGGGGCATGCATTTGTAGTATATATTTTGCTCCTGATGAGTGGAGTTTCTCTCTCTCTCTCTCTCTCTCTCTCTCTCTCTCTCTCTCCTTCCTGCTGCAATGTTCTGAGCTGCTTTCCTCCACCACACTTTTCTTTCATGATATTCTGCCTCACCTCAGGCCGTAAGGAATGGAACCTGCTGTCTGTGGACTGAGACCTCTGAAACTTGTGACCTCCAAAATAAAATTTTCCTCCTTTAATTGTTCTTGTTAGGACTTTTGGTCCCAGCAGTGAAAAACCTGACTAAAACATGCAGTGAATAGAAGAACATTTTACACCTGAATGATTCCTACCCATATCCTTCCTCACCATACCCCTAAGATGAAGGCACAGTTTCTGATCGAAACCTTTCCCCAAGATACCTGCACCAGGAGCAGTTCAGGACCTGGACTTTGCCTAGGGTGTCCCTGGTCATGACTGTAGATGGGAGAACACTGTCCCCCCAGACTTCGTAGGCTGCCTATCTGTCCAACAGAAACCAAGGAAGGAAAGCCCACTCACCTTCCCTTGTCTCACCTACATATTTCACTTTTAGTTGTGAATTGAGAAGTATTTTTTCTGAACAAGAAAAATAGAATCCTCATTTCCACTCTGTTTCTGAATGAGACTTTTCATCTCATATTGTTTCATGGTCTTAAAATAAAATGTAAGATCTAGGAGAGAATGAAAAAAGAAAAAAAAAAGTTAGAAATCATACTTTAACCTGCCAGCTAGTTTGGTGATGGTCCCAGGTGGGAAAATCAATGTCTGCCCTGCAGAGGTGAATCGTGCATTCCATTGTGTCAAGCTGCCAACTCTTCTTTGAAAATTAACTTACCCGCCATGCATTTCAACTTTTCAATGTTTCAATGCAGTGTATTTCATGCTTACCTTTTCTGAGACGTGTGTGTGTGTGTGTGTGTGTGTGTGTGAGAGAGAGAGAGAGAGAGAGAGTAGTAGTAGTAGTAGTAGTAGTAGTAGAAATCTGAGCTGGTGTTGCCTGGAGGAGGTAGTCCCAGGCTGTTAGATGATTGAACTAGCAATAGATCATATATCTCTGGGTATCTCAGGACTGAGTTTCCAAAGGCCCGCCAGTCCTAGGCTGATGGGGAAACTGGCTACAGGATTTGTTTTATACTTACTAGGATTTGTTTATCCTGATGTTATCAATCCAATATCCCTTTAGATGGGCCAGTATTTTTTTTGGTTTAAGGTAAAAAAAAAAATTCATAGGTTACTTAGGATTCCTTTCATCCATGTTTCTTCCCTGCATACCCTTGTTCTCATCCTCCCTCCCTGGCAGCACTGGGAGCCACCTAGAAACTCTGGTGGGGACTACTGCTCACTAAATAAAGCATTAGAATCCTTGCTTCTTACTTGGAAAACAGCCAGTATCCCAGCATCTCTGCCCAGACAGATAGGCTTCCCTCCAGGAACTTTCCCATAATTCCAAAACCAAAAAGGCGGATGTCTTGCAGAACAAGGGAATTCTGAATTCTGGGCCCCTGCTGTATTGCTATAACAGTGTCTCTTTTGATTGATCCGTGGCTATATCATATTATACAGTTGGGTACACACACACACACACACACACACACACACATATGCATGTGCAAATCCAGGGCCTTATATGTACTAGGCAAGTCTCTATCCCTGAGCTGTATACCTAGTCCCGATGCCATATAAATAATTATTAGATATTAAATTAATTGTAGATAATTTGAAAAATCATCTCCATTCCTAACAAAGACGGATCACTTGGGCCTGTTGAAATGGACAGTAGGCTGCTACTCAATGCTCTGGTTCCATGGCAGATCAGAAGCAAAGCTGTCTGTTTGAAGGTTGAAATCCTCTGCTTTGTCAAAGCTTCAACGACATATTGGTGACAGGAAAGACATGAGATAGGGTGCTGGAGCCATTCCTTAATCCAATTCAGGACCTCTTTGTGAACACAGTACCAGTCCCCAGCTGGGAGTGAGAGAGTGCGCTCCAAGTTCCACTTCCTTATAAGAGCATGTGTAAGCACCAAAAAATGTGTGCTACAAATGAGGCCAGCTTTCATCTGTCAGCAGCATAAAATGTTTAGGATGGTGCATTGACTAGAAATAAGCACAAAAGTGAGGTACTCAGCGGCAGATGGAACATGTAAAACCCCACTGACTCAGAGCATTTGCACCTTAGGTGGTTTTTGGTTGAGCCTAGAATTAACCTTTATAAACAGATTTCTCCCTCAAGAAGATGTCTTGCAAGAGTAATGCTCTGCACAGCCAGCCCCAAACTCAGTTGTGTGTATGTGGCCAACATAGGACCATGCAGAGAATGGCAATCCCAGTGACTGTGATAAGGGGGCAGCAAGAGTCCCTGATTCAGCCTTGCTGGAAGTCAGTTTCAGTTTCTTCTCAGCTCCTTATAAGCCAGACTATGCTGGACTGAATCAAAGCTTTGGCTTCATCCTATCTCATCCTCTTAAATCTCCTGGCTCTGTTTATATCTAACCCAAATAGTGTTATCCTTCTCCCCTGGCCACAGCGGTGTTTAAAACTGACCAAGTTGGCCAGGATTTGTTTTTGCCAAAGGGTATTTTTCCCAGTAGCTTGTGAGGCTCCTGGGGGAAGGAGGGTCACACCCTGAAGTCCCTAAAATTTGGCAAGAGCTAGGGACTGGATAAAACAGGATGAACAGCTGAAGTCTGTCACTTAGAGGTTAATTGCAGACCTAATTTCACTAGTCCTGATACCAGTCAAGTCTGGATCAAATTTGGTCAGGGATATCCCCACTTCTTATTCTTGGTTATTCTTCATATGCCTCTCCCTCCCCTTTTTTTTAACCTCCCCCAATGATAGGTCACTCCTCTGGCCCCTTCCAGACTTAAGGCCTTACTCATCCCTCCCTGTAGCCCTTTCTAAAAGTCTACACTCAGATCTGTCTGTCCCACTGGGTTTCTTGCCTGGTACTCCTTAATGTGGCTTTTCTATGGACATCTGTATTTTAACAGAAGTCAAAGCCTTAAGCTAAACTATGAAAGCTCTGATAATAAAAATCTATTCACTAGACACCAACTAAAGCAGTGATCTGCAGGTCATCTCAGAACTTGAAATCAATGCTTATTAATCTATCCAATTATGCTTAAAATTCACAAGGGTTTTGATGCTTTTACCTCTTAAACCTTCTCTCAGTGCAGACTGGATATGACTAACAAAGGACGTTTGACTGCCCTCTTGATTACTCTCCATGGGCAGTGTAGGTGCTAACTGGCAACGTGGGCAGAAAAAACAGAAGAAGGCAGAGTATCCATCCTGATTCAAGAGGATGAGAAACCATGGCCTCCTAGGGGAAATTTGGGATAGTTGAAAATTGAACTCATTTTGGGGCACTGGCATCTTTTTTTTTTCTGGTGAAGCTCTGCGATCCAGAGACTACTACGAAAGGCCTCCTATCCCTCGACATTGTTTTTGAGGCTTTTCCAAGAGAGGATGGGATAAGAATACCATGCTTGTGCAGAAGTTAGACATGCCAGCTAGAGTCAACCATGATAGGATCTATGGTAAAAGGAAACTTGCAGTGAAAGGGAATTCCATGCTTATTCACCATCTCTCTGTGCCAGGTATTGGCTCAAAAGCTTTAAACCAATAATCTCATTTGATCTTTATAATATTCTTGCCAAGTAGATAGTGTCCCCAATTTAATACTAAAAAAACTAATGCTCAGGAAAATTAAGAAACTTTTAGCAACTAGGACTTGAACCCTAGTTCATTCAACTCATCAGTTTTCTACCATGCAGAGCCAGGGACATAGCTCAGTGGTAGAGGTCTTGCCTAGTGTGTATGAAATCATGGGTTTGATCCTTAGCACTGAAAAGGGAAAATCCTTACCATGCCATCTTGTGTCTTTTGATAGAAGATGACAGATTTTTCGAAATGAAATTAATAGCTGACTTCATTTATCTGTAAGCTCACCTTTTCTTAAAATTAAAAAGGCCCACATTCCTATAATGTGGGATTTTTTTCCCCCAGAGACTCCTTATGGGAGTTGTTTATTTGATGGATGGCCCTATACACTTGTGTATGCATGCTACATACCAAATGTTGTCATTTAGTAAGAAAAAAAAAATGTAACCCTGTATCCTGAAAGACCTTGACAATAGCCAAGGCAGAGCTTGGGTCTAAATGGTATTAGCATTACCTTCTTTGGTATCCTGCTTGTGGGCTAGAATGGCAATTACTCACTATGTCGCTATGATCTTCTGAACGAGGGGATTGCTCCACTGGGGCTACTCAAAACTGTGAAATGAAGTTGCCTAGGGTGTCTAGTATGATTTGGTTCCTAAATTTCCAGCTTACCAGCCTGCCAGTACAATATTCTTCAGAGTGGTTAAAGATCATGTGTCTAAGAACTGAAGTCCATTCTATCAGAACTATAGATAAGTCCTGGCAGTTGAAGTACAGAAAGGTTAATGGGGGGCTGGGGTGCAGCAGGCAGTTCTTAAGTGACTCTGAAGAGGAAGAACGGCATTGCTTAAATGCTTGGCTGCCCATTTAGACCAGTTTTACTCTTAACACAGTGACAAGGGTCAGCCACTCCCATTGGACTATCAACATGTCTGTCCACAGCTCACGGAGGAGCAAGCATAACCTTCCCAGGGTGTATAGAAGGTCAAAGAAATCCATTTAAATGCATTAGAATTGTGGCCGAGGATGTCAGAGGCTATGAAGGAGCATTTCTGTGGAAGGAACTTAGCCTGCTGCATAGGCATGTTTTATGGAGAGTTTCTGAACCAAGAGGGGCTCCCCATATAAATGAGCCCTAAAGAGTGAGACCTAACCTGTTGATTGATTATCGAGCAGGCATTAGGTTAGATGAAATAGACCCCTTTCAGGCTAAAGGTGCTAAGGATTCCCCAAACATGCCTGTTCATATTAAGTCTGAAAAGTGAGGAGCTGGATACAGTGAGCAAAAGCCTTCCCTCCCTCCCCCAAGAAAGGCCATGAGCCTTCTAGGAAACTCACATCTGTCACCAAGAGAGGAAACAAACTACTCTCCTTTACATTGGTTTAGACCATGCCTGGCGAGGTTTCCAATTCAGAACTCCCTAATTGTGTGCCAAGATTCCTATACATTCACATGTACCCCCACACTTGCAATCCTTGGCCTTCAGAATCAGCACTGCATTTCTCAGGGCCAACTTGGCACAATGGTTTGCCCATAGAGGCTTGTTTGACCAACAGAGTTTTCTGTTTTCTGGTCAGTGGTGGGTTAAAGTGTCATTTCTCAGTTCCCATCACAAAGACTTTATTCATACAGTCCCCCTGCTCCAGACTTGACCTTCAGTCACTGGAAAACAAGAAAAATTTGAAAACAACTTCAAGTAAATGAAAAATACTTGGCTGGGCTCAGTCCAAGCATCTGCAACCTTTGTTTGAGTGATGTAGGAAAGAGGTTTGCATGGCAGGTATGTTTCTAGCTGATGGAAACTTCAAGTTGTTAATGGCTGTTCTGGGACATGGCTATGGGAACAGAGTTGGCTCCTACGGTGGCAGAATAACCAATGAGAGAGAAAATTACACAAGCACATGCTTTGCCTGAAAAGAGTCATGGATGGAGGGTCCGAGAAAACCTGTAGCACTTATCAGATGTCTCAGCCAAGCATTAGCTCCTTCGCCCTAGTGTGGATGAAGAAAGACACTTAATTTCTTGCTATGTATATATCCTGGCCAGCATTCCATCACAGTAGTTGGAGCAGCTACATTTTAGCCAATTCATCATTGAGGTCCTGAGTGTATTTCTGTTGTGAAGGACAATCATTCGTTAGCTTCAATAAGACAATAAAACTGACATTATAGGAAAACAGAGGACCCCTCTGAAATACAGTAGAGAGTGTCATTCGCACAAACCTGGAACCAGACTTCTGAAGTTCAAGTACTGTTTACTTGGGACTAGCTCAAGTTTGGTTAAGAAGTGTGTGTAATTTGAATGAGGTTGTTGATACCGTTATTTGTGGTAAGAAAAACTGGGCCAACACTTGTGATCTAAAGAAGGGAGTGGGCCAGGGACTTGTCCTAAGAGGCCACTCACCAAGACTCTGTATCTTGCTCTAAATGCCAGTTCTGAAACTCAATATAGGCATTTTTAAGAGGATGGGGGTGACATTTGGAGAGGAAAAGGAAAGGAGCATGTGTCAGCCATAGGTTGGATCTTAAATGTCCACACAAAGGCCTGTGTGTTTAGGGTTTGGTCACCAGCGTGTAGCGCCTTTGAGAGGTAATAAAGGTAGTAAAACCTTTAGATGGCGGGGCCTCATGGGAGGAAGTTAGGTAATTTGGGGTGTGCCCTTGAAGGGACTGTTGGGACCCTGACCCCTAATTATTTCCTTCTTTGCCTCCTGGCCGACATGATCCTTTGCCTCCTTTCATACCACATGATCTTTATGTGCTATACCACAGGCCCCAAAACAGTGGGGGCCAATGAACCATGGATTGAAACCTCCAATAAACCTTTCCTCCTTTTAAGTTGGTTATCTCAGGTGTTTTGTCACAGTGATAGAAAGCTGATTAAAATACTATCCCTTGGGCTGGAGCAGTGGCTGAGTGGCTACAGCGCTTTCCTGGCATGTCCAAAGACACAGTAGAAACCCTAGCACCATGTACACAAGGAAGTGTCAGAGCAACGAAAGTAACATGAAAAACTACATAAAATGTATTCTCTCTCTTTCTCCCCTCCCCCTCTCTCCTGGCATGTGCCACTATGGTAAATTATAAATCTTATCAGTGTCTGGTTGTGTGGAAAATCTGTTCTCGCTAAGCTTTCTTCTCTTTACTGTAGTCTGGACAGTACTTGTAGATTAAGTCCCATCACAGATTTTTTTTGGTCCCAAATATTCCCTAGAGATACATTTCTATAGGTTTATAGAAGACAAACAAGTTGTGCCCCATTGAATGCTCACTTACTCAACTGCCGAGGCCATCTTTCACTGCTGTCAGGACATATTCATACAAGGTTATGTGTCATCTTTTTTGCTTGCTTTCTTTTTTTGATAGTTTTATTGAGGTATGATTCATATACCCTACAATTTACCAATCAAAGTATACAACTCAGTGGCTTTTGGTACATTTGCAGAGTTCTCCACTTTAGAACATTTCATCACCCATCAGAAACCTCAAATCCATTAGCAGACACACCCAAACTTCCAACCCCCCAATCCCTAGGCAACTAGTAATCTACTTCTTATTTAGACTATATAAATGTAATTATACCATGTGTGGTCTTTTTTGAATAGCCTCTTTCACTTAGCACATTTTCATGGTTCATTTATGTTATGGCATCAGTACTTCCTTTGTATTGTCAAATGATATTCCATTTTATGACTATACCACATTTTGTTTGTTTATCAATTGATGTACATTTAGGCTCTTTTTCCCTTAGCTAAAAATAACACTGCTATGAACATTTGCACACAAGTTTGTATATGGAAAAATGTTTTAATTTTTCTTAGATATATATCTTAGAGTAGAATTACTCAGTTATGTGGTAACTATACATTTACCATTTTGAGGAACTGCCAAATTTTTTAAATGAATATAAGCTTACATTCTTATTAGAAGTATATTAAGAGTGCAATGTCTGCATATTCTCACTGCTGCTTCTTTTCTATCTTGATTATGGCCATCCCAGTGGGTATGCAGTGGGTATCTCATTGTGGTTTTAAGTTGTATTTCCTTGTTGGTTAATGATATCAAATATCTTTTCATGTGCCTGTAGGCCATTTGTATTTGTTCTTTAGAGAAATGTCTATTCACATTCTTGACTCATGTTTTAATTGAGTTATTTGTCTTTATATTACTGAGTTGTAATTGTTCTCTCTGTATTCTCAAGACTAGTCTATTACCACATGTTTTGCAAATATTTTCTTAGATTCCATAGGTTATCTTTTTGCTTTCTTTGAGACACAAAGGCTTTTAATTATAATGATGTCCAGTTTATTTGTTTGTTCTATTGCTTGTGCCTTTGGTGTCATATGTAGGAAACTCTTACCTAAAACACTAAAACAAAATCATGAAAATTTTCTCTTGGTTTTGCTCTTACATTTAGATCATTAGTCTATTTTGAGTTAGTTTGTGTATATGGAATGAAGAAGAGGCCAACCCTACTTCATATATATTGTGGTTTTGAAGGGACCACCTATCTGCACAGCTGCTTTCCACAGCTGAGGGCAGTTCTCAGGAGAACACAGAGGCTCTTGTCATACCTATTAGAGCAGCCAAGATAACAAGTATACTGGTAATTTACTCTTTTATCCCAGGTCCCTTCAAGTACTGACCTCTAAGAAAAACCAGCATCCTCTTCCAGCCATTCACCACCAAATTTTGCTAATTTCATGCCTAGCACAACTCAGCAATGCATAGCTTGGTCTGGCATGGAAGGCATGAAACTTTGGAGTTGAACAAATCTGGGAGTGACTCCTGGTGCTCCCACTTACTAGCACAGTAACCTCATCAAGTTGCTTCTCTGAGTCTTCATTTTCTCACTTATGAAATGAGGGTGCTGATATGTACCTTACAAGGTTTTGTGAAGAATAAATGAGATGGTATGTAAAATGCATGCTACATTGGAGCTTGGCACATAATAGGTGTTCCATAAATGGTATTGGTCTCTATTCTGACCTTTCCTAACTTCGCCTTGCCTCTGTGTAAGTTGTCTCATCTTTAAAAGGAGAGATAATTGGAATATTACCTTCAAGAGAGAAGGGATTTCTTTTAATCCCAGTAGGGTCCCAATAAACATGTGTTGATTGAATAGATATGTAATACCCCTGTTATTTAATTCCTATTTAATTATAAGGATAAACATTTTTATAATAATGTATTCAAGTATTTTGTAAATTATGAAATACTACAGAAATGTATGCTTTCCTTTGTTTTTAGTGAAAAGAGATTCATAGGTAGCTGTAACAAAAAGCAAACCTGCAAATGAGGTGAATATATATTTTCTGGAAGGTGTAATTTCATATTCACGTTACTAAAGAACCAGCGATCCTTTAATAAAGTTAATTTATTAAAAAATTTTGAGGTCATAAAAAGTTAATGCACTGCTCCAGGTTTTCACACTTTCCCCTGGAGAGAATTGCATTCTGCATTGCAATTGGAGCAATTGGAGGTGGGAGGGGACAAGGAGAGGGACAGAGAGACTATCTTGTCTTTCAGCTATTTAATATCTGGATAAGGGCTGGGAATTTGCTTTATTCTTTATTCATTTCTTTCTGTTCAATATTCCTTTTCATCTTTTTTCCCCTGTAGAAATATAAAAGTAGTACTTTCATATTGCCTTAAAATGACTGAATGTAGAATTTAACCTCTCTTTCCTTATGTCTGCCCACTTACAGCCTTAGGGCACAACTCAGATGCCAAGGAATCATAAAATTCCTAGTTAGATGGGGATCTGCAGTGGGAGAGAACCAACCATGGGTCAGAAGACTGTGTTCTGGACCTGACTATGAATTAGCTCTATAACCAGAAGTTATTTCACATCTGTGTCCCAGTTTCTTATCTAGAAAGTCATATGCTCCCTAAGGGCCTGTCCAGGTCACATGCACAGGTTGCTTGGGGAGGGCACAGAATAGGGTATGGGGGAAGAGGGCAAAGAGCCCTGGCCCAGGAGTCCTGAGTACCAGGGCTCTACCCTGGCTATGTAACCAGTGGGCAATGGCCACCTTTGTATCCAGGTCTCAGGGTCCCTCTCCATGTGTGGATCATCTCTAAAGTCTTACTGGAAGGCAGTGGAGATGAATGCAGGCAGCAGGCTGTGAGTAGGGCATGGGGGAGCCTCAAAAGTCCAACTTGCCACACTTTGAAGCTATGTGACTTTGATTATGTTGTGTAATCTCCATGGGCCTCAGTTTTCTCATTTACAGATACAGTAATGACCTTGAAAGGTTGCTGTAAAGACTGTGTGAGAGGAGCAATCAACCCAGTGAGAGGGCCCAATGGTAGCAGTTTGGCTGTCATATTGTTAAAGCTCTTCTGTGAATCATTCCAAGTTAAAAGAGGGGGCTTTCTAAGGAAGCAGCCTGATGAAATCAGGCATTTTAAAACCTGGTAAAGGGCTGGATCGCCAGCATGCGCCAGTACGCAGTTTCAAACCCTAGCACCACGTACACAGCGAGGTCTCAGAGCAACGAAGACTACTTCAAAAACTGAATAAAATTGATTCTCACTTTTTCTCACTGTCCCTCTCTCTTAAAAAAACAAACAAACAAACAAACAAACAAAAAAACAAAACCTGGTGAAGCATGCAGTGGAATATTATCCAGCCTTAAAATGAATGGAAGAGGGGCTGGAGCGGTGGCTCAGCAGTAGCATACTTGCCTAGCATGTGTGAGGACCCAGGTTTGAACTCCAGCACCACATACACAACCAAATGTTGGAAGAACTAAGACCAGATAAAAAAAATAAATAAAATTGATTCTATCTCACTCACACTCTCACTCTCTTTAAAAAAAAAAAAGAAAAAGAAAAAAAATGGATGGAAGGAAAGCAATCCAGATGAAGGGGCCATTTATAAATCTCATCCCAGTGACTTCCCAGTGGTAGTAAGAGTCTCCTTCTAGATCTAAGAGGCAGGGACAACTGCATATGGTCTTAAGTCATAACCTAAAGGTAAGGAGCCTTCTAGAGCAGCTTGTTGGCAGCCGCTGTGGGATTCTAAGACTACAAGAGTCAGGAAATGGGTGCTGGTTAATGGATATCAACTGAGATTACTAGGAAAGACTATAGAATTTCTCCTTTAATGTCTATTTTTAGGCAAGTCTGGATGTGTCTATGCTGCTTTTATGGAGTTGATCTAAGGGTGACACATCTAGCTCCCTGCTGAGCTCTTGTAGGTTCATTCCCTGTAGGGAATGATGCTTTCCTTGAGTTTGTCTTTTCATCTGTTCCTCTATTCGTTTGTTTATATAATCAGCCTTCAGTACGCGCTCACTATGGAAGAGATACTTGGCTCCAGAGCATCTCTTCTTTCATGCCTTTTACTTAACTGGTAACTTAAATTTCCATCAACGGCAACTGTCGAAAATGCCAGGTAAATTCCAAGAAATATCTCCATTTTGTGCTTGTGGCAAGCATTAGCATCTGTCCTCACCCACTGTGGGGACCTTTACTCAGTGGTATGAACTCTGGTGCTTTTAGACAGTCCTCATGAGTTAGCTGTGTTGAAAGGGAATAGAACCTACAACTCCCTGGAGTCCTGAGTGGGAGAGGATGCTGACATGTAACAAAAAAGGGGCCATGGGCTTTTGGATTCTTAAGTGCAAAGAGCTGATGTCTTGACGTCATTTTGGCTTTGTCCTGCCCTACACGTTGTGACTTTCTTGTAGCATACTGCTCTCCTGTGCATAGTCAGCTGTGGGAAGCTGAATCTGGGAACCCTGCCACCCCACAGTACTTGGGACCCTGCCAGAGATTTTGGTACAGTTCAGTTTTATCCTGGAGCAAATTTGGTAATGAACCAGAAAAATTCTTCCAATTTTCTTTCCTCATTTGGCATTCTTACCATTTTGCCTGTCTTCTCTTCTGCGGACTAAGACAGCAGAAATCCCTGTCTAACAGGCTTCTTTGAAAAGTCACCCAACAATTGAAGTATATGGCTTGCGGGGAAAACAGATGAGAGTCAACAAGGTAGAATTTGGACCAGTGAGAGCTTCTTGAATGAATATCTATGAAAATTATCCATATGACTGAATTTGATAAATTCTACTGAGACTCTCAGATGAGTGGGAGCTTTGCTGGGCCAAAGCAGTTTGCCACGGAAATTGCAGTAATTTGCAGCACCCACTTTCAATGTTTGTGTTTAAAAGATATGTGCTCTTCTTTTCCACTCCACTGCTTGTCCAATAGGTATCTCCAGACTCAGATGCCTTCAACCATCAGAAAAGAAGTCTGTGTGTGTATAGGACAGAGTGAGAAAGGGCAAAGGTAGAGAGCAGAAGGGAGAGGAAAAGAGATTGATTTTGAATTTGTCCTGAATAGGATGGAAGAATGTCTTAGTCCATTTTCTGTTTCTATAACAAAAATACCTGAAATTGGATAATTTATAAAGCAAAGAGGTTGTCTTGGCTCATGGCTGTAAAGCATAGGAAGCCCAAGGGCCTCATGCTGCTTTACCTAGCTTATGCTAGAAAATAGAAGGGCAAGCAGATGCATGTGGAAGAGACAAAGCACCAGGGACAGCTTCGCTTGGTAACAATTCACTCTGAAGACAACTAATCCAGGAGAAAGGCATGAATCTATTCAGAAGGGTTCGGCCTCCATGACACCAACCCCTTGCACCAGGTCCCACCTCCCACCACTGCCACATTGAGGAATTAAGATCCCAGCACAACTTTTTGGTGACCCACTCAAATCATACCAAAGAAGGAGTATGTGAGTCAAATCATCTAAATGCCATTCCTTTGATTCACTGTGTTCCCCTGTACTCTTTTGTCCAGTTTTGTTCCTCTGAAGCAGTGGCTTCTGACCATCTATATTTCACATCAAAGAACTGAACACTCGATCAGGGTTCTTGTGCTTATGGGATGGCAGACAGAAAATGTAATAACTAGGGTGACACACTGAAGACCCCTCTGCTGGCACAGTGTCTGAGCACTTTCCTCCCCTACTCTGGACCAAGAGAAAGAAGAACAGGGAACATGTTATCATTGTTCAGTTCTGTTTGTTAAGTACTCACATGAACTCAGCCCTGTTCTGGTAGAGATTTGAAGAATGTCTTTTGTAGGATGATTTTTTAAAAATAGGTTTTTTGCCATGTGTTTAAAAATATCTTGATTGAAAAGTTCAGAGAATCTGTAGAGAGCCAAACTCAGAGCAGGGCAAGTAAAAGAGCCATGCTAGAGCAAGAGTAGATGGGGGTCAGCAGGATGGCTGCAAAGATTGACTGGCAATTCCTCATCTTCATCAGGGAAAGTAAGACCATCGTGTAAAGGACATCACAAAAGTACAGTGGCAGCAGTGTGACAGCTGAGCTCCTAGGACCAAGGCAACTGCCAGAGGCATGCTGGTCATAGCTTTTTCTACCTAGATGAAGAGGACCTCTCATTATAGATTTGACTTGGATTGGGGTGTAGCAGGCTTTTGCAATGGC
Source organism: Aplodontia rufa (assembly GCA_004027875.1). Taxonomy (NCBI): domain Eukaryota; kingdom Metazoa; phylum Chordata; class Mammalia; order Rodentia; family Aplodontiidae; genus Aplodontia; species Aplodontia rufa. The sequence goes on along the minus strand of PVKS010002622.1, from coordinate 49,842 downwards.
TCAGCTGAATTTTGCATTGTGTCAGTCTTCCAGTTCTGAAATATGTATGTGTCTGAGAATCCTGTTCAGTGGAGCTTGCATAGCAAACAGCACAAGCCCGGTTGTCCTCAGTCTTTGTGATACAGTGATGGCTCTGGGTTACTCCTACCATCCTAAACAGCACTTTTTTCCCCAGGGATTTTTCCAGTGCTGTCTGGACTGAAATGGACTTGATTAGTTCTTCTTCTAAGTAGATGGTCAGTTGGAATCCCCTTAACAGAAAACTCTTGATTTCTTGAGATATTTAGGAGAGGCTGACTATGGAAAGTATTATGATTTGGGTGTGAGGGTTCCCCAAAAAACTCAACTGTGAGAGAATTCAAGAATTTTCAGAGGAGAAATGATTAGATTATAAGATGTATGGCCTAATCAGTGGGTTAATCCACTGATATGGATTAACTGGTGATTTAGGAAAGGTAGAGTATGGTTGGAGGAGGTAGGTCACTGAGACTATATATTTTGTCCTTAGAGGGCAGAGCTCCCCCGCCCCCTGCTCTTTCTCTCTCTCTCTCTGCTTCTTGGTTGCCATGTCCTGGGCTGCTTTCCTCTGTCACAGCCTTGCACCATGATGTTCTGCCTCACCTTGAGCCCAGAGCTATGGAATCAGCCAACCATGGACTGAACCTCTGAAACTGTGAGCCTCAAATAAACTCTTACTCTACTTTGTTCTTGTTAGGTCTTTTGGTCACAGCAACATAAAAACTGACTAAAACGGGATGGAATTCCTATATCTATTTTGCTGTTCCCCATGAGCTTCATTAGACACACATCCTGCACATCCCCAGGTTTTGACCAGAATATTCTTTTTTTTTTTTTTTTTAAGAGAGAAGGACAGTGAGAGAGAGACAGAGAGAATCAATTTTTATTGAGTTTTCACATGGCTTTAGTTGCTCTGACACCTAGTTGTGTACGTGGGTTGCTGGGGTTTGAACCCGTGTACTTGTGCATGCCGGGCAAGCACCGTAACCACAGAGCCACTGCTCCAGCCCCTGACCAGAATATTCTTGAGGTACTTGGCACATGTTCTATGAAGGTACCCTTCCCTCATTCATTTAGAGAAAGTCAGTGTTTCCCAACACCTACACTAGGTGCTTGGAGAAGAGCTCTAATGAATTGGAAGGATCAGAGGACTTGGAATCATAAGACTTATGTTCAAGGGCTGAACTGCAATGCCTACTAACTGGCTATGCAACATTTTAGGGCCCAAAACTATTCTAATACAAGCTACCCATAAACTACACTCAGAGAAAGATTAAAGTGCATAGCTAGGACTGGGTGGTTGTGGAGTTGGTTGCATGGAGTGGAGTAGAGCACAGTAGGGCCACATCTATGAGTGGACCTGGGTGGGAGGCAGGGAGTGCTTCTTGCCGATTTGACCAATAGCTCTGCTTAGCTCTACTTAGCTGTGCCACCACAGTGTCCCATTTGTAACTGATCTTTTCCTTGTGTTTGTTCCTGGGTTTTTTTCCTGGTTGGGATGTTTGGTTTTTTGCAGCTGTAAGAAGCAGTGCTGAGCTCCCAGATTTTTGTTGCCAGGTTTTGAATCTATCCCTATAGAAGGAAGATGGTGCACTCCCAGAGGCCCTGCTGTGAGTAAGATGTCTTGGGGGATTTCAGTGGAGAGTATGTAATGGAACTCATGGAAAAAGGTCATTTCTGAGGTCATTTCTGAGGCTCTACACGTAGGAAAAACATACCTCCTGGGAATACCAAAATGGTGTCAGGTGGAAGATCCTGAGCTTATTAGAGCCAGTACAAGCTAAGTGACCCCAAACCATTTCTAAGGAATGCGGCTCCTCAGCAATTCCAGGCATACAGCACAGGAGACTGTAAGATATATATCTTTTCAGTCAAACTGGAAAGATTGTGATGTATAACCCACTACCTCCATTTTAGATCCCCTTCCCCCTTGAAGATAGTATCTCTCTCATTTGTGTCCACCCACCCATGTACACCCACCAATTTCCAAGGACCCCTTCCTGTACCCACCCATCCTCTTCTGGTGAACTTTGATGAATCACTGGGACCCTCACCACATGTGCGGTAACACCCACCTCCACTCTCTCCCAGTGTCACCTACTTCCTCTTTGTACCTGCCTCCACCTAATCACAGTCAATCTTGCAGACTGTGCACCTGAGGTCCTCCAATTAGAGCGAAGGACAGTATTGCATAATGTGGGAATTCAAAATCCCTCATTTCCTTGCTGGGGGCACATTTTCTTTCACCTTTTTTTCCCTCCACTTAAATATGATCATCAAGGAAGAAGAAATCTTTTAAAAAGTTGAGCGTTGCCAGGCATGGTGGCACAAACGTGTAATCTCAGCAACTGGGGAGGCTGAAGCAGGAGGATTGCAAGTTTGAAGCCAGCCTGGACACGTTAGTGAAACCTATAGAGGGAGGCCCAGTGGAGACTAGGGACCCATCTTCTGCTTACAGCCTGGAGTAGATAGAGGGAGTGTGTGGAGGTTGAGAAGGGGATTAGGCCCTTGCCTAAGAAAGAACTGTCAGGGAACAATTCTTTCTTATGATGATGGAGTATTTAGGGTTTCTTTGCATGACACAGGAGTGTTGTCTAGGGTTTAGGGGCAGGTGAGTCAGAGTAACCGTGAGGTAACCCATTTTGAGATGGAAGATATGTATCAAAATGGTATTGCTTAAGTCAGGTTTTACCTAACAATCTGTGCTTTATACTTATGCTGCCTTACATATTTTCCACCTTAAGTTTCTAAAATTTCTATGAAGACAATGGTTTAGCTAATTGGCTATAGCTATAGACTGACACTGTTAAATTATTTACATTCAAAGCAGGAGATTACCAGAAATCCAAGTCCTTTTCCTTAGAAATGCAGTACAAACCATATTTTACAGTTCTTCCAAGAGGCATGTTTATTGCCTGGGTAGACAGTGAGTGCATTAATTTTGACTTGTGTTGCTTTTTACAGTTCCCAGTGCATGAGGAAAACAAGAGGCCTTTTGTTTTCCTCTTCCCTGCCCTACCCCTCCACTGATTATAAAAGTTACATTTTTTAAAAAAGTGCAAAAAGGTGAAATAATGAAGAGTTTCAAAAACTATCTCATCACCTAAAAGCAACTACAGTGAATACTTTCACGTCAGCGATTCATCTGTGCATAGATGAGGCTCTGTGAATTAGCAGTTGGCGGTTTAATACTTTGATGCCACCTAAATGAAATTTTGCCTTTCTTGTGATAACTCCTCTTGTCCCAGTTCTTTGTGGTTTCCAGAGCCTTTCCCAGCTTTTTGGCCTTATTGGGATACCTTCCACGGAGCTCCTTGAAGTAACAAGAAACTTGTTGACAGGCAGAGCTGTCACCCACCTAATCTTTAGCCTTGCTATAAAGGTCAAGTAGATTAGTCAGACAGTGCTTGCCCTTCTAACTTCTTGTTATCTCCTTTAGATAATAACTATGCTTGCACTGCTCCCAAATGCTGTGAGACTGAGGAGCAGCTTTCTTTCTTGCTTGGCTACATTCTTGGGCCTAGACCTCCTTATTCAAAGACTGCATCCCATTTAACGCTTATGTTGAGGTCAGCTACTGAGCTTATGCCTGGGAAAAGGAGGTTTGCCCTGTGTTGTATGTGGATCCTTGTAAATTTTATCCTATAAAACATTTTGAAATGAAAGAAGCGGTGTTGTTACCATTCTCCTCCATCTTCCTCTCTAGTGTATCTTCATTCCTTACCCAGATGAATCTCAGTGGATGGGATTCATTCACTCACATTAGTTTTTAATTTTATTAAAGAAGAAAAAAGGGCTCATTTTTATATCCTGATTACGGTTGAAGTGCTTCTCTCTCATCCCACCCTCCTGGGTGCGTGCCCTCTGTTTTTCCCCATATTTTTTGCTGGTGCATTTTAGTTTTACACAATGGTGAGATTTATTGTTACATATTTGTTCATGCACATGACATAACAATATAATTTGGCTAATATCTTCCCCTAGTATTTCCCCTTTCCCCCCACCCCCCTTCCTTTCCTCTGCTCATCTCCCTTCAGTTTTCATAAGATCCCCTACCACACACAGCTTTCTTTTTACTTTTTCCACATCTCTCGCTTCCACATGTGAGAGAGAAATATGACCTTTGACTTTCTGAATGTGGCTTATTTCATTTAACATAATATTCTTCAAGTTCTATTCATTTTCCTGCAAATAATATGATTTCATTCTTCTTTATGGCTGATAAAACTCCATTGTTTTATATATACACAACATTTCTTTATCCTTCATCCGTTTACAGACACCTAGGCTGGTCCCATAGTTTGACTGTTGTGAATTGTGCTGTTGTAAACATGGGTATGCATGTTTCCCTACAGTATGATGATATTTGTTCTTTGGGATAAGGTGTGTATAGCTGGGTCGTATGGTGATTCCATGCCTAGTCTTTCAGGGAAACTCCATATTGATTTCCATATTGGCTATACTAACTTACAGTGTCATCAACAGTGTAGAAGTTTTCCTTTTTCTCTACATTTCCTCAACATTTGTGATTATTTGTATTCTTGATAGCTGCCATTCTGACTGGAATGAAATGAAATCTCAGCATATTTTTTTTTAAGAGAGAATAAAGTTTATTTATTTTTCCATCTGGCCTTTGTTTCTCCAATACTTAGTTGTATATGTGGTGCTGGGGTTTGAACTCCAGTCCTATCGCATGCCAGGCAAGGGCTCCAACTACTGAGCCACCACTCTAGCCCCCTCAGCGTAGTTTTGATTTGCATTTCCGTAATAGCACAATTCACAACAGTCAATATTTATATTTTTGGCTATTTGTATTTCTTCTTTTGTGACATGTATGTTTAGTTCATTTGTACATTTATTAATTGGGCTTTTTGGTGTTAATTTTTTTTTAGTTCTTCACATATTCTGTCAGAAGAGTAACTTGCAAAGATTTTCTCCCATTCTGTATTCTCTCCACAGTTTTGTTTCCTTGGTTGTGCAGAAGCTGTTTAATTTGGTGCTGTCCTACTTAATGATTCTTGGTATTATTTCCTGAGTATTAGAGGTCCTATTGAGAAAGCTGCTGCCTGTGCCTGTTTGCTGGAGTGTTGACGCTACATCTTCTAGGAGTTGCATAGTTTCTGCTCTAATTCCTAGGTCTTTCATCCATTTTGAGTTGACTTTTGTGCAGGGTGAGAGATAAGGATCTAGTCTCATTCTTCTATAGATGAATAACCAGGTTTTATAGCACCATTTGTTAAAAATCTTGTCTTTTCTCCAGTGTGGTCTTGGAGTGGCCCTTTTTGATTCCTGCTCCTAGGTGAGTTGCTCATTCCTGACAGGTGACTAGAGGTGTTCTCAGTCAGGTTATTCCAACAAGGTGATGGTTCCCTACACTGCCTCCCAGAGTTGAATTGGCAGTAGTTATATTGGTCACTAAAGAAAAAACAGAGGGGGCTGGAGCGGTGGCTCAGCAGTTACTGTGCCTGGCAAGCACAAGGACCCAAGTTCGAATACCACCACCACCACCACCATGTACACAATGAAGTGTCAGAACAGAAAAAACTAAATAAAATTGATTCTCTCTTTGTCTTTCTCACTGTTCCTCTCTCTTTAAAAAAAAAAAAGCAAAACAAAGAGGACAGTGATGGTCATTACCCTCTGTCATAGAGCACACAATAAGGTGTCCTCTCATCACACTGCAACTGAGGTAGCTGTAGCTGGTGGTAGGGGGAGGGGGCTGCAAGTCCAGGAGCCACTCCTGGGTAAAGGGGCTGACTCCTGCTCTCCTGAGCAAAAACCTGCCTCTCCTTGTCATTGCAAAGTAAAACAAGTCAGACTGAAAGCCACAGAACTATAGAATTAATAGCTGTAGAAATCCTGTAATCCATTCTTAGGATTTTTCTGGCTGAGCAGAATGGTCCACTGAGCTGAAATGACCTGCCCACCCATATGACTGACCAATGTGGCCTGCTGCCAGATCCTGTTATTGGGCTGACTCCTGTCCCAGAGGCCAAGTCAATCTCAAGCCACTGAAAATAATTATCACCTGCTTCCAGAATGACATTCCATATCCCTGTAGATGGGAAATCCATTTTGAAACAACTCAAACAAAGAAATAGCAGCATTTTCTGAACTAATGGGATGTGAGCAAGAAGAAAAGTGGCTCGAGAGTCAGCACAAACCCATGTTCACATTCAGATTCTTCTATTCACCAGGGGGTGATCTGAAGCAGAGTAATGACCTCTCAGAATGCCACTTTCTATCGTTTGTAAAATGAAGTCAGTAACACTGGTCTTCAAAGGGCTCATCAGATGGATAAATGAATAGCATCCGTAGAGCACCTGTACAGCATGTCACCTAATTTTTTAACATGAAGAAATAATGGTTATTAGTCAGTCACTGGTGATTAGAGATGCATTCACTCTCCCCTGATTTGTGTTAAAAAGAGCTTTCTCCAAATATGAAGTTTGCTATGGATCTGGTGGGAAGACAATCAGCAAATGCAACGGTGGTTGAAAAGGCAAAGTGACAGGAGCAGCCATATTGTGTCATTAACTGTTCCCAAAACTTCTAATCAGAAGTTTTTCCAAATTCTGAAAATCCTAAGCCCCAGTCATTTCAAGAAATAATGTTGAAAGTATAGTGTTAAGAAACCCAAGACTTTTAACATTTCAAGTCTGTCTGGGAGTGCAGATACTAAAAGCATAACAGATATTTAATGGAATCTGTCTTTTTGATGATAATTACAGCATTCTGAAGTAGGCTTTAAACACATCTGTATACATGAACTGCTACTTCAAAATTACTTGCTTCAAGGGGGCATTCGGTATCTCGCTAAACTTTCAAGTTAGATAACTACTGTTTAAATTGATGGCAGGTGTTTGATCTATAAATAAGAGTTGTACTTTGCACTTTAGTGCTGTTTACCTGCTGCACAGTGTTCATCTGCAGCACACCAGGAAGTTGGAACGGCCATAGGAGTATCATCAGCGATATGGCAGAACCTGACAGCCAAAGTTCAGCCTTCTAAACTCTCAGAGGGCCTAGTTCTCCTTTCAGAGAAAGGAGGCCCTTGTTGAATTGGGAGATGTGCCAGTGAGCTCCAGGGGGTGGTGAGAAAATCCTATTCCAAGGGTCTTGAGCACTGGGGAATTGGCCAGAACACCTGATGACCTCTGTAGCTACTTAAAGATCTCCTGAGCTGTGACTTTGTTTTTTCAGTTGGCCTCAACGTGGCAACTGCATTTCCTCAGTCTCCGAGGCCCAGCCACATGGCTGTGGCAGCCTCATTCCTTTGCGTAACATGCCACCATCACATTCCAGCTTTTCATCAGGAAATGCTTTGAAAACCAGTTCTCTCTCCACCGTTCCCAGCTCAGTTCTGTCCTTCATCTTGTGTTGGTTGGGGGCCTAGACAGGCTGGGCAAGTGAACTCTGACGGACTTCCCCTTTTCCAAACTCTCCACCCCTGAAGCTGCTGTTCAGGTCTATCACCATGCACCCAGGACACAGTAGTCAGAGGCAGTCATTTCCCCAGCAGGGCTCCTCAGTACAGTTTGCTGAGCTGCCAGCACACCTCACACCCCAGGGTCTGGGTTCTGCAACAGCCTTGCCCAGGTGTTGGGTGAAAGGCCTCAGCTTGGTGCCCAGCAGAAGGCAGTGTTTGCTTCAACAAGCTGCTCCAACTTGGAGGTGCACTATCCCAGGTAAACTCTCAAAGCACTGCCAGGAGAGACAGGTCCTCTTGGGCCCAGGGAATAGGGAGACAGTAATAACACTTGGGAAAATTGACTTCCAGTGGCAAGATATATATCACTCAAAGAGGGTAGCCTACCTAGATTTGTGCCCCCTGAAACTAAGTCTTGGCTCCAGTGGCAAATTTGGCTCACCCATTTCAGCTACCTAGAGGGTCTCTTGATCTTGGGGCTGTTCAACCATGAGAATGGGAGGGAACCTCTCATCTATAATGAATACTCTGTGTAGTCGACTCCACCTGCTCACAAACAAGAGGTTGCCAAAGGCAAAGAGGAGCTTCTACTGCCAACCTTCCTTCCTTGTCGCTAAACAGAGTAGCTCTGGGAATAGCCCCTGTGCTGGTGGGGCTTGGAGCCTCTTTTCAGTGTCCCCTGCTGCTCCTGGTCATACAAGGATATCTTCTGCATCACTTCCTACCCACTGTTAGCTTGCAGTCTTTACTTGGTAATCTGAAGGGTGGCTTCCAGGTGCTCTTTTCCCTCTCTAACTTGATCATTTTGCGTCCATAGGACTAGCTGCCACCCTCTAAGAATATCAACAGAAGGCACCCTTACGAGGCAGATCTCTTAAGTACTGCTATGTAAAGCTAGAAGGAGCTCTGCTCCTTCCTCCTTTTGAACTCACTAGGAATAAGGGCCTGTGGGGCTTTCTCTGTAGGCTAGGACTCCTCTGCTGGGGTAGAAGCAATTGGTCCCTGAGGAAAACACTAAAAGCTTGATGTGGTACTGTGTGTTGGTGCAGATTTGCTGCAGAGGGTTGGAGAAACAAAATGGGTGCACATTTGGAGAAGAGAAACGTGGCAGATGGTTGTGCACAGATTTTTTTTCTTCTCTTATTTGCCTGGCAGATGAAATTGTAATCCATTTACCAAATGATCACTGATAACAAGGTCCACACTTGCAGTGTATTTGAGTAGTGAGCAGCGGGAGCCAGGGGCAGTGCAGAGTTCTTGATTATATGGAGACTTCATGAAAAGTTTTATTTTGATCCTGGCCTGACTTGTCAAAATCACAACCAACTTTCTTTCCATGTAAAAAAATTCTGCACTGGTGTGGGACAGCATCCCCAAGCAGAGGCTATGGCATACTGCATTCTCAGTGGACTCACACACAACATGTAAAACCTCAAGACACTTAGCAAGTTTAGAAGGGCAGCATGTCCTTGAGGAAGGGAGAAGTGGTCAGCTTTGCCCCGTCCACATGCCCCGCTGACGCCAGCTGTCTGCTCCTTCCAGAGGCAGTCAGTTCTCTGATAAAGTGAAAGTGTTTGAAGACTAAACTTATATCCTTTAAAATACTCACCAAGACCCACTAATTTCCATTTTTGTGGGAGACCTGTGTGATTAGGTTACCTCCTCCCCCTTTTCTTTTTGAAATGATGCTTTGGAACATCATGGAAGCAGGCTGAGACTGGTATGTATATCTGTGTGTTGTGTGGTGTGTGTTCCCTGGAGGGGGGCACATTCCTGTATTGGTGTCTATCTCTGAGAAACCAAAGAAACAAGTATGGCATCTCTGGATCTGATTTAAAATGTAAAAACGAGAGAGAAACACCCCAGCCAAGAGCCTTTATCTGTTTAATGTAGCAGAACTAGCCTGCAGGAAAACCATTTCTGTATTAGCATATCAGGAAAATGTGCAGTGCAGCTGCCTGGGAACGGCCAGTTTATTATTGCTGGGGGCCGTCCTGGGTTATGATCTGGAAGAATTTGAATCACCCTTTACATTTTTTTTTCCTGCTCTCATTTTGATTTTGGCAGTGGCAGAAGAAGAGAATACTCCCTGGAGATTCAATTATTTCCCTTCAAAATTCTCTTGGAATCACAATGACTATTAAAAATTGAAGGCATCCATATCTCATGCTATTCAGCTTAACTGGTAATTAAAGTACAATTAAATTTTTCATGGTGTAGATAGTGTCTATTTTTTTTTTTTAGGGAAATTACAAACTCTGGGCCCTTGAGAATTATGGGATTAATCTATAGACAGTTAATAATTCAACTTTGATCAGATGCAGTCACTGATGAGGCTCTGAAAGGGAAGGAGGGGATTATAAAGTATTGTTTTGTTATTAATGGTAAATTTTTGTTTTATTTGGTTTCTTAGAAATCAGAAAATAAGTACCAGTCCAAGAAGGAAAAGCCTGTTTTATTTTATTTTATTTTTTTAAGGGAGAGTGGGAGAGAACCAGTTTTATTTAGATTTTCATCTGGCCTTTTTCTTTCTCCTACACTTATTTGTGTTTGTGGTGCTGGGTTTGAACCTAGGTCATTGCACATGCCAGGCAAGTACGCCAACCACTGAGCCACTGTTCCAGCCCCAGGAAAAGCCATTTTTAAATACAGTGTTGAATTGGCTGTGATTGTTCTTGCTACTATGTGCCAGTAATTATCTCTCTCTCTACTGCCAGGCTTGTGTTGCTCAAGTAGCTTTGTGCCATTCAGGGTACCTTCTTGAGCTGTCACCAGTGAAGGAGGCATCACCATTTGGCTCGGAGTTGGGGGGCTGAATCTGTTAGACATTTTCTGGCTATGGCTACCTTTTTCTCCTTCCCTTTTCTTCTTTACTCTCCTACTTTTTTTTTTCTTTGTTGGTAAAATATGTGTTTACATAGCAAGGCTATGCAAGTAAGTCATTTCTTGACTTTTGTAAGAAGTTTTACTGACTTGAAGCCAGTGACGCCCACAGAGACCTAGTCATCTCCTGGGTCTTTGTGCTACTGAGCAGACTGACCCTTGTCAGTGTGCCTGGAAATGGAATCAAGGGCTACCACTGCAGACCACCTGGAGCAGGACCTGCCACTTCCCAGTATTCCTACTGCCTGTGCCACATGGCACTTGGGTAGTAGGTTAGAGGGAACCAGTGTGGGCAGCAGCAGCTTGAGGATACCCAATTTGTGATTGGTGGCAGAGGTCACCTTCAGGCCTTCTCCTCAATCGTGATTAATTTCTAACTCTTGGGAACATATGCCTCATCATTCTTTTTAACCCATTCTAAAAGTTCATCTTAGAATGAAGCACCACATGTCAGACTAAGAAGTAGCTCAGTGGTAGAGTGCTTGCTTAGCATGCAGGAGCCCCTGGTTTCCATCACTAGCCCTGGAAAGGAAAGAAGGAAGGGAGAGAAAGAAAGGAAAGAAAAAGAAATACCATATGTCTCACACTGGCAGGGTGTAAGTGTAAGTTTAGTAAAGTAGTGCACTGTTGCATAAAGGTTAAAGATGTAGGTGTTAGAATCTGATAGGTCTTATTGCAGCTTCTTTGCTTTGATTTTCTCCTTCCTGCAGGCATACATGGGATGATTGAATTTCCTTGAGCCTCTGGGTCTTTTTTTGTTTGTTTGTTTGCTTGTTTGTTTTGTTTTGTTTTTTTGGTACTGATGGTTGAACCCAGGGGTATTTTACCTCTAAGCCAGCCCTTTTATTTTTTATTTTTAGTTGGTGTCTCACTGAATTGCTGAGGCTGGCCTTGAACTTGTGATCCTCCTGCCTCAACCTCCCAAGTTGCTGGGATTACAGATGCATGCCACTGTGCCTGACCAGCTAGATTTTGCATTTCTAAGGTGGTTTGTTAATATACCCTGTACCAGCCTCACAGGATTGTAATGAGGATTACATGAGATAAATCTTGACAAACAAGTTGCAGAAAATAAGCACTCATATTAGCTGTTGTTTTTGTTACTGATGCCTGGGAAAACATCAACATTCCTTTATGCCCTCCCTTTGGCATATCTTAATCCAACACCTCCACTTTGGAGTAATTTGTGAATACTTCCTGGTACCTCTCCAGAATAGAATACTTCTTCTTACTCATCCTTTGAACTTTTCTATGAGTAGCAAAGTAGTTGAACTACTTAAAAGACTCCTTTCTTACTATTTCATACTCCTGGCACACAGTAGGCACTCCCTATGTAATGGATGGCTACAAGGATGAAAGGAATGCCTGGAATTGATTAGATTGGGGGTGGGGGAGAAGAGATCCAATCTAATATTTTTATCCTTCTATCTCAAGCATATACTAAAGTGGTAGTAAGGGACCTAAAAGTATAAATTATGTTAAAGCTGCAGATTCTTCAATTAATGGGCCCAAGCTGCTATTACTGAAGGCATATTTGTTAGGTAAGACAGCAGATACTGCTTCTCATATCAGCTCACAGGATAATGGCATGATGCGTCATCAGTCTGAATGGGAACAGGACAAAATTGTCTTTTGGCTGTCTGGAGCTAGGGGTGCATTGAGCACTGAATATTGATTTTTCAAATGGCAACTAATAGGTGGCAAAAGCCAAATATTTTCTGGTTCCAACTCCTCTCTTGTCCATGCCACAAAATTTGGCAGTGAATTAAAATGAACCTTTATTTGCTGGATAAATTACAAGAGTAGAATTTGTGCAGGAAAATGTAGAACATAAAAGAGCAGATAGCTATGTACACTGCACATCAGCAAACATTTACCAGCTTAGGGAAGAGATAGAAATGATTTGAAATACCACATACTATTCTGTCTTTATTATTACAATGGGAGAATATTCTAATAATTTTAATCTTGTAATGCTTTGATCATGTAAGTCCAATGCAAGCTCCTGGATTGTACAATTTTGCATAATTCACTCAGTCTTCAGTTTTTTTCCCTAAAAAGCATAATCAGTTTGCTTCTATCTTATATTCTTAAGGTTTGATGATAAAGTGGCCTGAATCTTCCCTTTAGTACTTTAGAGAATAATGCATTGGTTAAATGTACAGAGGCAAGAAATTTCTCTCCTGTTTTGACAGGATGCATTTCTTTTCTTCTTTCTTTTGCCTTATAGCTTAGGCTCCAGTTCATCTCTGAATGTTTTCAAGTACCTAGACCTTGACCCTGTGAATTTATGAGTGAAATTGGAAACCTATGCTTTTTTGAAATTTTTGTATGAAATAAGTCCTACCTGTTACGATTCAGCTCAGTGTTTTAAGACAGTTTGGTCCAGTATCATAAGCTTATTTTTTCTGTCATGGTTGACATAATCATGAATGTATGTGTAAGTATGTATTTCAATAAGAAAAAGTATGGCCGCTCATGAATAAAAAGTCCAGAAATGTTTGGCTTCAGGAATTACTAGATCCAGGGCTCAAAAGATATAATAGGACATGGTCTTTCTCCATCTCTGTTTCTTCGTGTGTGGCTTTGCGATCAGGCACATCTGATTTTTAAAAATATTAAGTTGATGGATTTTTCAAGCTTGTCATTTCCCTTCCAACCTTTGTTAACTCTAGAAATAATTAATTTGCTCTTTTTTTTGTAAGAACCCTCACCTGATTCTGTGCTTAGCCTCCACATGGCCAGGTTTTGCATTTGGATTGTCATTCATCTTTTCTGCTCTCACAGCACTCAGAGAAAGACTTATAGGACACCACCTTCTCTGGCCTCTGGGGTCTTGTGTAGATTGGACCATATGAAACTTGGTGGTCAACCATTTCTGACTACTGAATTGGCAAGTTTGTAGGGCACATCTACAGTAGTGGGTTTGGGTGGCAGCATTTCTCAGTAGTAGCAACTGTGGTGTCTAGGAAACCTTGCATAAATTGGTATTTTTCCCTCATTTTGTTCATGACAGCTTCTTCCTGGAACCTCTCCTGTGCCTTGGTGTAATGTATAAACAGTTGGAGGCAAATGACAGAGTGCTTGAGCATATGGCAAGCCATTCATAACTGCATCGCATACCCAAGATGACCATCTTTCATGTTACTATTGGAGGTTCCAGCATGCTGTTCTGGAATTTCACATTACATTAGATTCTGGGACTCAGATAATGAGGAGAGATAGCAGACTTTGTAGAAGCTGTACAGATGCTCTGTCAGACATGCGAGTCTTACACATTCGTGTTTTCCACTCAGTTCTGGCACTTCTGAGGGGCAGGGAGTGTCCACAGATACCCAAAAGGCCTATTCACCTGTGTGCCAAGGCAGTTAGCAGACCATAGAATTTCAGAGCTACAGAAAATTTAAAGATGATCTAACCACAGCCCTTCACTTTTCAGATGAGAATACCAGGTATCTATGAGTTAAAAGAAATTTCCCCAGGGTCAGCTGGGAGGAGAATCAGGGTTCCTGCTTCCTAGTTCTGTCTAATTCCTCTTGATTCATTATTTCAGAGAGCAATACTGGCCTTCCTGAGGGGGCAATCAGATGTACTCTCCACCCTCTTCATAGCTTGCTTTTGTTGTTTCACAGCAATCACGGAACTTTAGGTCATGGATAGGCTCAGGAGGGAACATTGGAAGTCTTACTAGCTAGATGTCTTGGAAGCCCAGAGCTAGATCTCAGGGTATAGCCTAAAACCACTGACCTGGGGTATCTGAAGCATGACGAATTCCTTCTTTAGTACAGGAATATGTCTGTTTTGGGAGGTGTACATCATAAAAAAAAATCTTTTAAAGAAGCAATTAATTTTTTAAAAAATTGAAAAGAAGGAAAAAAGCAGCTAATTTTTCAAAAGAATAAATGAATAAAACAGTTGTGATTTTAATATCAAGCAGCTATTCTCATATTTTGTAGTTAAAAGAAGTCACCTGATGATTTGGGGAAGAAGGGAACCTCAGTGTTTGGTCCTCTGAATTTAGGACAAATGAGTGAAACAAACAAACAAAATACACCCAAATCAAAGACAAATTTTGGATAATGCCACCAAATCATGTTCTTCCAATATATAGCAATGTTATTTGCAATTGCAATGGCAGTATTTCCGAGCAGTAGCACCTGTGTCTAGGAAACCTTGTGTAAACTGCTGGGTTGGTTTTTTTTTTTCTCTCTCTCATTTTGTTAATGATAATGATAATTTGCTAGCTGAGGGCCTCAGTGGCCTTGTAGCAATTGGTTCATGCTGAGCTTGTGACCATCAAAAATTCGAAGAACTCCATCTTGGAGACACAGCAAAGCCATCTCTCTCCCATTCTGTGGTCTTTGGTAATTATTTTCCTTATATGTAGGCTTATTCTGAAAGTAACTGAAGTGATGCATTTGTGGCCATGTTGACACATTCCTGAAGGCAGTTCACAGGGGATCCTTGTGCTAATGTTGCAAGACATGCAGCGTTCCTTTAACCAATAAGATTGACTGCCGGGCACAGCAAAGCCTTGGTCGAGGTTCTGTAAATGACAATATTATATTTTGGAAGAACATGCTTTGGTGACATTATTCAGCATTTAGTTTGGGTTTGGGTGTTTTGGTTTTGGTTTGGTTCTTGTCACTCGTGTGTTTTCTTCATGTGTCTGTGTAGATCTTTATCTAGAGTTATTTTCCGAAAGTGAACTGCAGGATTCCCCATTAACTTGGCATACTAATTGTTAGTTTTAGCCCATTTTCCCAATTTGAGAACTTAAAAAATAATATAGCTCCTATTATTCTGTGTGTGAAGAAAGATAAGTGGCTTTATTCATTCACTTTATTATTATTCTTATTATTCTTCACAATATTCGAGTCATTATCCCCATTTTGTGAATGAGGAATGGAGAGTCCAGCAGATTAAATAACACAGCCAAGAATATAGAGGTACTATTTCTTCCTCTGAGCTTCATAGCAGCTGCATGTTTGATAAATATAAAATATTTTCATTCAAATCATGGCTAAAAATGTTGAATAAATTCAGGCCAAGGCTGGCCTGCTTCCAGTGCCCTTTAGGCCAGAGGGAGACGTTAATCACCATCTTCTGGGAACCATTTTTCAACCAATTACTAATCTACCTTGTCAAATCTGATACTGTGTTTATTGACATTATTATTGTTTTTGAAAATTCTTATACATATAAAGGTATCAAACACATTTTTTAATGTTTAGCTATTTTAAACATGAGTAATTGGTTCTGGTATAATATGTAGCACACCCAAGCAAAAATAAACTTTTTTAAGATCTTGTTCTCTAAGTGGGGCTGTTTATTGGCTTTTTCCACCAGAAACTTCACTTTACAAACCAAATGAGACCTGATTCATTCTGGCCTCCTTATGTAAATAATACCTAGAAGGCTTCTTCAACTTGGGGTTCAATGTGATGAACAAAGAATCTGTTGAGACTGAATATACCCTGCCGTCTAACCTACCCACCAACACACCCTGCTGTATTCTGTTTCCTCCCCATTGGGAAGGTAGTGTTTAGCCACAGTGGCCAAGGAAAGTGTCTCTATCCTTCCCAGCTCCCTGGGCCTGCCCCATACTCTCATTCTCCCATGGGTGGTACCTAGATGCCCACTGCTTGCTCTAGGGCCCATGTCACTAGTTGAAAAACAAAGCCTTAGTCTTTTCTTATACACTGTTCAAAACACTCTATAAATAGCCTTCAGCCATTCTTATCCCTAGGTGTGACCTTTCTCAACCAATTTGATCTACAACTGTCAATTGCTAGTTTACCAAGGTGAGCCTACAAGTAGGCCTGTGCTCTTTTACCTTAGCCTGGGATCTGCATTCTTACTACCATTCATTCATTTGCTTCACAAATATCTAAGTATTTATTGAGCACCTCTGATATGCCAAGTACTGTAGTATGTAGTATTATAGTGCATGCCAATACTGTAGTATGAGTTATCTTTCTTTTGAAAAGGCGCATACGAGCTTGTCATTAGATAGCTTATTCCTGAGTATGACCAACAGACACTAATGACTTGATTAAGTATTATGTAGTTATGAACTTTGAGAAGAGCTAAGAAGGAAGGATACCCTCTTATGGGAACTTTACATATAAGGACTTATAGAGCTGCTGCCATGGCCTTGGCCTGTGGTAACCAGTGCATGCTTATCAGCCAGAAAAATATAAAACAGCAGAATGATTCCATTAAGGGGAAGCACCAAATTGTCAGGGCTCTGCAGCTGTGCAAGAAAAGGGACTCAGAGACCATTCAGCAGAAGCAGAAAAAGACAAACCAGAAGAAGGAGAGATTCAAGTGCTTTGTAGCCCTGTGTCAGCATGCCTGGGGCCAGCCCATCATCTCTGTGTCCTGCTCGCAGGTGCCAGCACCCCTGGCAGATACTTTGCCCCAAGTCTGCAGATGATCCTTGTATATCTCCTTTACCTTGGGAACTTCTGTCTCTCTGGGCCACAAGGAAGTTCCCAGTTCTTTACATTCATGTGGGGTATGCCCAAACTCTTAGCTTTGTAGAGCACTGTTCTGAGAGTGAATTGGCCATGGGCTGGCCAACCTCACTGGAAACCTCACGCTGGCCCCACAACAGGAGGGAGAATGCCACACTCAAGAACCTGCAGAAAGGCCAGTGTAATGTGGGTGGGGCAGACAAAGGAAGGAGCAGCACAAGTGGCCCAGAATGAGACTGGCAGGTGGGCACACATTAGGCTGCATGGTGGCCTTCTCCAGGCCTTGTGATTAAGGGTGCCTGCCTCCTTGGGTGGCTGTGAGGTGCTTGCACAGTTGGTGATAACTCTAGTGCCTCAGCAAGAGGCAGCAGGTGGCCCATGCCTCCGGGTCAAGAGAGACCATAGAAACCTTCCTCTGGGTCACTGGTTCATTAGCAGAAATCAGAGAAATTAATCCAGGACAGGAAAGTGCCTCCTCCATCAATACCAGCAACCAAACTACGAGGAGACTGTGCTGTGCTGTTTACTCACATGATTAACGTTATTTGTGTTTTACAGCAAAGCATAGAAACGTTCATTTGCATAAGCTAACTCATCATTTAGCCACCTTCGGGGTAACTAAGTCTCTTTCCTGTCATAAACATCCCAGTCTCAAAACATCCAAACTTACAAAGTTTTTAATCTGTCAGAAAGAGAGGAGAGGGACTTCTAGAGTGGAAGGTAGTCCTTCATGCTTATAATGAAACTCTCTGGTGAGTGTGAATGCACTATTTCTAGACCCTTCAGAGAACCCAGATTTGGGGGTCCTGAACAGGGTAGGGCCAAAGGTAGGAATCCAAATCCAGAGAAATGAGCTTTTCAAACATAGTAGGACATGGCAAACCTCTTGTGTGGGCACTGTAGTGCTCCCTTGCTGCCTGTCCTCTTTGTGTGAGTGGCCTCCAGGTTGCTGTGCCTCTTGCACACTGTGTGTGGGAGCAGCAGGGACTGCTGGATGCTCAGTTCCCTTCAGAACTCTCTGTGCCAAGGCTGTAGAGGGAGATTGCCCATGCAGCTCTGGTCCTCCCTGGGATTGTGCATTATTTCTCGGTGGTGCAGCCAGATTCTGACTATAGAAAGGGCTGAGGAATAGCTCTAAGGATCATATAGAGGGAGCAGCGAGGAGAGAAAGGGGAAAGAGTGCGTGTTAGATGGGTGGATATTTGAGTTTTAGAAAAGTAACAAGGACATCATCAGACTGCAGTGAGTGAAGTGGAAGTAGAGAAAGCAGGGCATGACGGGGACACTAAGGCACAGCCCCAGGGAGCAAGCAGAACAGGACTGCAGCCTGACTATTGTAGGCAAATGAAAGTGAGATGTGGGAGAAGGAAGAAAATAGGGAATAAAGGCAAGAATGGTGATCCAAAGAAATCCACACAATGGGACAGGAATGAAGCTTTGAGTAACAATCTAGTGAGGAAAAAGTAGGGACACTGGAGAAAGATAGCAATGACAGGGTAAAGTGGCTGCCTTGCTCCTGTTCTGCCTCATCCAGAGCAAGTCAGCCCACAGAAAACACATCTGGGCATCAGAAAGAACTTGAGCCCAAGATCCTTAAGACTTCCCTCTCTCTTCCATACTCTGGAATGGTCAGATTGAGAAACTGGCCACCCTCAAACATGGAGAAGACTCAGTGTGTGTGTGTGTGTGAGTGTGCGTGCGCACAAGCATGTGTGTGTTGGGACTTAAGGTTAAAGCTCCTCGATCATAAGACTCCTCAGACTGACTTTACCATGGACTGAAGCCCCTTGGACTTGCATAGGAAATTTCCTGAGTGCCACAACACAGGCTCTGCTCAGTGATGTCACTAGTCAAGATGGGTGGTGGGTGAGGCAGCTGGGGACTATCATGTTTGCCACAACAGCTTGATCCAAGTATCTTTTGTGGTTTCCTGGAATAGCTAGTAATAGCCAAAGGTTGTTTTTTGTTTTTTCAAAAATGTAAGGATATTTCTACTTTTTAGACTATGATTTATTTACATCGGAAAACATTGGACAAATTAATGAACAAGGCTTTATCTGGTTTCTGTGCCTCAAGCTACAACTCTCAGATACTTAGCATCCTAGAACCCATATCATGAAAAGCCTTGTAACTTTTGAAAATGGAATTCCCTAGAACATACAGGAAACAGATCATCAGTAATATGTCTTGACAGTCCAGTTTTTTTTTAACCAAAAGCTTTTTTTTTTTTTTTTAACCCAAAAGCAATGTAGAGGATTCATCTTGGCATGGTTTTGAAAGTCTGCCAGTGGGGCCTTTGCAGTGGACCTGAAATCTCTTTAGAGTTGGCTGTTTCCTATACTTACATAAAGTAAAGCCATGATCAAAGAACTGTATACACCAAATCCCCTCATATTCTGTATCTTGTAATTTGGTACTTGAGTAGAAATTCCTTGTAGTAACTGTTTTGAAAACCTTTCACTCATAACTACCAAAGAAGCAGTTTTCTCCATCACCTGATTCTTGAGTATACAACCTAGTAAAGAAATGTCTTCTCTTGTCCTTCCAAATTCATTATTTCTTAGGGACTTTGCACCTTAAATTCTGAGCCCTCATTTTTGACCAACTAATCAGAAAAGTGATGTCTTCTGCAGAGAGTAAGAGACAAAGAGAAGGAGACACAGAGACACCCCTGCCTCCAACAGATTATTGCTGCATGATGAACTAGTTGAGGTAGAAGAGCTAACTGCAGATGCAGAAGCTGCGGCTGTAAAGTGGAGCATGCCCGCCTTGCACTCTTCCACATTTCCAGTAGAATGCCTGAGAGTTTTGTGCATGTCAAGTTTCATTGATCTGGCCTCACTGATTTTGAATTTATGGTAATTTAGAGAGGGCCTAGACTGATGTTCACATAGCTGTAGAAGTGGAAAATGATGAATACATAGGAAATTATAGAGGAAGTGCTAGCCCATCCATGCTGCTTTTACAGCATGCTGTCCTAAATAAACATAGTTAATCATGGATAATTCCTTACTGTTCATTAAAACTGGTCCCGCAGAGCCTCTGCTTGGCAGTGTTCTATAAGCCATTACTCTCTGTTGTTATAAGGTTTACAGGAAATCAATCTCCATTTTACTAAAAGAATCCAGAATTTCAAATTTCCATCCATGTGGATGTTTCTTCATCCCAATTAGTCCTAACTAGTAAAGTTTGAAGTTTGATCATATTTTCTTTTTGATAAAATACTTAAACAACAGAATCTTCAATTATTGGACATAATCTCTTAAGTTCCAGTTAATTCCATCATCTAACTCCTAAAAAGAAAATCAGAATTCCTAGCCCAAGAAGTGTGCCCCCTTCTCACGGAGCCATGCCCATGTATATATACATTTGACCTTTATGTTTGTAGGTGGCTCTGCTGTCCGTGTAAGCAGGGCAGTTAGGTTTTATCAAAAAAAGACAGAGGAATGACCTGGAACTACTGTTTGGGTAATGTCACTGTTTGCAGCTTTGCTCTGAAGAAAATTAGCTGGAGACAATAAGAACTTTAATGGTGGGACAGCTGAGGTACAGTGGTCAGAAAAGGACAGTCTCAGAAGATAATATTCAAGTTGAAAAACAACAGCTAAGAAGAGGTAACCTAGCAAGTTCTTCTCCCCAGGCATGTAACCCCAAGGTAGGAGAAATCTGGATTGACCATAGAACTGAAGAATCGCGGAGTGGGTGCCTGGAACACATGGGCCAGGGTCATGAGCTGAGGTTGTGGAGGTAGTTATGTGACATCTCAGTGAGGTGAAATAATTAGATTGTGACTTAAGCCACAAGAGACAAAGTATATTGATGGGACATGGAAAAGACATAACAAGGCCCAAAGCAAGATAAACATCTCAGTGGCTCAGAAAAAGAAGAGAAATGCAAAACAGAGATAAAGCAGAAGCCCTAGCTGTCTGGCTCTTGGATAAGTCAAGCAAAATGATTGGCATCTTGGCTTCTGCAGAGTAACAGGGGCCAGATAGGTGTTCTATGAAGTAGGCGGTAGAGTCAAGTTCTCTGCCTAAAACCAGGGCTATTTATGAGTGAGAGAACCATCCTCACACTCATCAGGAGGCTGTTAGAGCCACTGCTGACCTGTGCCTGAAATATAGGATTATACAAAGCTAGACACAGGATCCTGACCAGGACCAGAGCCAAGCTACTTGCTGGTTCAGTGACTGGAGCCACCTGCTTGTCATCAAGGAGAAGATTACTAAGCCACCATTTAAGATTTTGTACAAGTTGAGGAAATAGAGCATCAAGAAAGAGAACCGGTGAAGACTACAAACAGATGATAAATTTATTTCATATAGGAATAAAATGGTAGAATAAATGTTTTTAATATATTTTAAAGCCTTAATAAGAATAAAGGAGAAACAATATCCCCTGGGGCAGGAGACAAACACAAATGAAATAAGAACTGGAGGGTAGGAACAGAGCCAATTAGAAATCTTAGAAATGAAGCTATAGTCACTGAAATAAAAGCCAATAAAATATGTTGAATGAAAAGATACTATTGAAGAATTTATCCAGAATGCAGCTCAGAAGGGAAAAATATCTTTAAAAATTATGAAAGATGGGGCTGGAGCGGTGGCTCAGTGGTTTCGGCGCTTGCCTGGCAAGCACGAGGACCCGGGTTCAAACCCCAGCACCACGTACATAACTAAGTGTTGAAGCAACTAAAGCCATGTGAAAAACTAAAAAATAAAGTTGTTTCTCTCTTTCTCTGTCTCTCACACTGTCCCTCTCTCTTAAAAAAAATTATAAAAGAATAGTTAGAAAGCATGAAGGATATTTTGAGACTCTCCAATAAACTTCTAGTAAGAGATTTCTAACAAATCGGGAGACTGAGGCAGGAGGATTGCAAGTTCAAAGCCAGCCTCAGTAACTTAGGCCCCAAGCAACTTAGTATGATTATATATCAAAATAAAAAATGAAAAGGGCTGGGGATGTGGCTCAGTGGTTAAGTGGCTCAATGATTAAGCACCTCTGGGTTAAATCCCCAGTTCCAAAAAAAAAAAAGAGAGAGAGAGATTCCTAACCCAAAAAAAAAAAAAACCCATACAATAAATAAAGAAATGATGATGAATACATTTTTAGTTTTCCAGAATTTAGAGAAGACATGAGCCCTCCAGTTCAAAGCATATTGCTGCCGCGTTCGACCGGCGAAGTGGCAATAACGACACGCACACGCTTGTTGCTTGCTTGCGGAGATCTCTCGCGCGCTCTCTCTCTCTTTATTCAGGAAGTTGCACCGCTTATATAGTGAAGGTAACCCAATCAGCAGGTTGTTGCTACGAGGAAGAAAACTCTGCTGCCAGCTCCTATTGGTTGTCCCTAGGTGGTCAGATATTGCAAGCATACAAACCAGGAACAGCACGAGGTCAGCTGACTTGGTTTGGCCAGCTGCCAGCTGCCATCTTAAAGCTGCCTGCGTGGCGTGGGCCCCAGGTGCCGCCCGCCACATATTGCCAAGTACTGAGTAGGGTCACTAAAAAGAGACCTAGGCATATGTAAACTGTGGTGAGGCTTCAGAACACTAAGGACAGACAGCCAGACAGCCCAACTTCAGTTCCATTCAGTTCTGTCCTCATCTGTCACCATGCCAGAGCCTATGGGAGAATGTCTTCAGTGTACTGAAGAAATAATAGTCAATCAAGAACTCTGGCTGTAGCTAGACTCTCTTTCAAGAATAAGAATGAAATAAAGAAATTTTAAGAAATACAAAGAATCTGATAGGGCTGGAGCGATGGCTCAGAGGTTACAGCGCTTGCCTAGTATGCGCAAGGATGCAAGTTCAAACCCCAGCACCACACACACAATGAAAGCCACATGAAAAACTAAATAAAATTGATTCTCTTTCTCTCTCTCTCTCCCCCCACTCTCTTACTGTAACCTCTCTCTTTAAAAAAAAGAAAAAGAATAAAAAAGAATCTTGCTAAGAAAATTGTTAAAGAATGAGTATTGCAAGAAGAAAAGTAAACCCAAAGGGAAGGTGTAAGATTCATAGAATGATGGTGAGCATAGAAAGTGTTGAAATGTCAGGAAACATAACTCACTATCGACTACAAATGTAACTACTCTTCCCATGTTTAGACCAAAACATGAAACTGACATTCTGGACAAAAATGATAAGGAGAATATAAATCCATGTACACTGTCATACACATATGTGGATTAAGATTAAATTTAAATACTAAAAGTCAGATTATCAGATAGGTTAAAAAAGAAAGGCAAACCACACACTGCTTTAGAGGAAAACCATATTAAGGGGCTAAAAATAATGAGATGGAACATTAACCAGAAGAGAACAGGGCTAATACCATCTTTTTCAAGTAATGTAGACTTTAGGACCAAAGCATTAGCAGGGATAAAATTCTGTATACTCATAAAAGAGAGAAGAAGGCAGGACCTGGTCATGTGGGGCCTGTGGGTGGTGGTTAGAGGTCTCGTCTCATCCTAAGCTCTGTGGGCAGTCACTGCAGAAAATGGCTGTGTGGAGGTAGGGCAGAAGAGGGGTGTGGAGGGCACTGGACAGGGATGGGTGTGCAGGATCCTGGTGGAGCAGGATTGGAGGTTCTTTTCATGGATATCTCTAGGGGCTATTGGGAGGAAAGGGCAAGCTCTAGTGCTGCTGAGGGGTGAAATGAGAGGTGCACCTCTGGGAGGCATTCACTATAGGAGGACAGCATGAAATCTGAGAGTCCGAAAGCAAGCCATGAAGTGTTACTGTCAGGGAGAAACTTGCTACAACCATTTTCAACCTGCCCTCAACTGGAAAGCTGGCTAAATTAGTGCCATGCAGTCTTGGCACCGGGAAAATCACTAGTGAGACTTAATGGAGGAAGATGTTTTCTGACTAGAAACACAGTGAGGGGCGTGGGGCCATGTTTCTGGAACTCAAGACTTTATCCAGGAATATTACTTCCAACACAGTGTTTTACAACGGTGGAAATAAATTTTGTCATCATTTTGGCCCTGGATGGCAGCAGTTACCAGGATGAATGAGTGACAGGCTTCCTAGTCTTTGAACTTTGGCTTCCTCCCCTAGGACCTGCCTCCCCTCCTCTCAAGTCCTGCAGGTCACCCTGCCCCCATAGCTACTGTTAGGGCCACTGATTGTAAAGAAGCTGTATGCTTGCTACAAACAGTTTTATCTGTTCAACAAAACAGATATTAATGAAGTTTCAGCTGACAGATATGTTGATAGACTCACTGTGCTCCTCATTAGCCTAACACCCCCCAAAAAGATAAATAAATGGAATGTCAAAATTCAGTGCTATTGAGAAGAGGGATTGGCTACTTGTGGATACTGAATGAATGTTCCTTAAAGAAATGAATGTATAAACTCTCATGAAGCACCTAGGACACGTTCAATCCTCTTATATGTATTTGAGACATAAAAGATGACATAGGGCTGGAGCGGTGGCTCGGTGGTTACAGCGCTTGCCCGGCATGCGCAAGTACACAGGTTCAAACCCCAGCACCCACATACACAACAAAGTGTCAGAGCAACGAATATGTGAAGAAAATCAATAAAGATTGATTTTCTCTCTCTCTCTCTCTCTCTCTCTCTCACTGTCCTTCTCTCTTAAAAAAAAAAAAAGATGACATAAATAGAAGTCCATATGCACCCTGATGTAGGAATTTACATATGCCATTGACACGCACAGAATCAGGTGATTCTGTGTCATGGGGCCTAACCATAATAGCTAAGAAAGTATGAGAGGAGAAAGAAAGAGAGGACGGAGGGAGGGGATAGGGGCAGGAATTCTAGAAACAAATAGGATGGGAGAGAGAAGGAAGATAGTAACAGGAGAGGGTGGGGTGGAACAGGCTAGCTGTCCTGCAAAAGCTACTCAGCTCGGGATTCTTCACATTTAACACATTTAACCTCTGGGTATCAGAAATAGTCCGTCTGGAGGCTAAAAAGGACAGAATTTCTATTTAATAAATTGAATTTCTACAGAGCCAGTGCCTACTGGGGCTCACGTGAGTGTGCACAAGTCCCACATCCCTCCCTCTCCCCATTTCTTTACTAAAAGATACATAAACTCATTACCTAGAGAAAATGGTAATCCATCTGGCAAAACCCAGCTCCACAGCCCCACTCAAGAAAAACACAGACAGTGAGCACATAAACCTTGGTTACGGACAGAGACAGTGTCACCATGCTCTGAGTTAGGGACTCCTGCCGTTTCCATATGTATTTGGCAGTATCGTGGAGCTTAGCAGGATAAACCAATCCATTGCCTTAATAAATGTTGCAAGTAGTACTTTGGTGCCCGAGAGGGATTTGGAAAGACTCTCACTGTGCTTGCCAGACCTCTTTTCCTAGGTGAACTAACAGACTCCCTTCTTCCCAGCTGATTTCATTCCCCATAAAATGCCCAAAGCAGTTTCCTAAAGTCATCCCTTGTGGCTGAGGAAGAATGTGGCCAGATTGAGGAAATGACTGAGTTCTCAGAGACCAGGCAGGAATGGCTTGTCTCAGAGGGTGTAACTTCCTCATGTCTTATGGTTTGAATGTGAGTTGTCCCTCAAAAGCTCACAAATGACAGTTCAGGAAGGCTGAAGTGAAATGATGATCAGGTTATGAAAACCTTAGCCTAATCAGTGAGTTGATCCCCTGATAGGGATTGACTGGCAATGGTAGACTGGCAGAGAGTGGCTGGAGGAGGTTGGGGGTGTGCCTTTATGGCATATATTCTGTATCTGGCATGAAGTTTCTCTCTGCTCTGCTTCCCAGTGTGATGCCTTTAAGCTCTCTACTTCCTGGATCCAGGGTGTTCTGTCTCTTTCAGCCCCAAGGAATGGAGCCAGCATTTTTCTTTCTTTTTTTTTTTTTTTAAACAGAGGGAGTAAGAATCAATTTTATTTATTTTTTCATCTGGCCTTTGTTTCTGTAGCATTTAATTGTGTATGTGGTGCCTGGGGTTCAACACTCCAATCACTGAGTCACCGCCCTAATTTCTGAAGTCAGCTTTCTATGGACTCTGAAACTGTGAGCCTCTTAGTAAACTTTTTCTCCTAAAATCATTCTCATCAGGTCTTTGGGTTACAGCAGCAAAAAGCTGACTAGGACATAATGGTACCACTTATTGTGGGCATGCAGCCTGGGCGAGCCCCACTGAATCCATGCTTCATTTCTATGACAAGGATCAAATTCACATCCAGGATTATAGAAAACAGTCACTGTATCACCTGCTTTTATATTCCCTGAATTCTTGAAGTAACTATGATGTTTTTCAACTGAAAAATACAGTTTCTTGGGAACGTATAGCAAGTTGAAAATTCATTCACTTTATAGCAGGACCTAACAGACCTGAGGGTGAGAAGAAACAGTGCCATCCAGAGCCTTGGACTCAAATTTGGTCCTGCAGCTAAATTTCAGCATTTGATTAATCTATAAAGATGTTTAACCATCTTTCCCCAAATTAGAAATGTCCATGCAAATGATGCAAGTGACACAGACAAAGAATCATGGAGTCACTCACCTTCCATTGTGTCTAGTCTGTGGCAATTCTTGCTTCAACAGTTATGCTGCCCCTCTACCAGAAATAGAATTGCTTTATGTGTTTGTGGCTTTCTCACCACTCTCTGAAAGTATTAACATCTGTTGGGTGCAGACTGCACGCCTAATGTAGAAAGTACAATCACCTTCAAGACCAAGATCCTGCCCTTGAAGAACTTTGTTGAATCTAACCCAGACTCTGTGGGCTCTTTCTTGCTTGGACCTAATGCGTGAAGAGGTAGGTAAGAGTGGGTCCTGTCCTAAGTGGCCCCACAATCATCAGGGTTGATTCAACTAATCTAGCAAATGGGATGCTGTGCCATTCATTTGTCACTGCAATGCAAAACCCTTATTCTATACCCAGAACACTCTGAATTTCCTTTTTAATCAGTTGAATGAACAAACACATAAACAAGTTCTCCTGAAATGTCTCACCTAGAGTTGGGATTTTCTTTGGTCAAGAATATATGGAGGGACTGGAGTGGTGGCTCAGCGGTTACAGCGCTTGCCTGGCATGCGCAAGTACATGGGTTCAAGCCCCAGCACCCATGTATACACAATTAGGTTTCAGAGCAACGAAAGCCATGTGAAAAACTCAATAAAAATTGATTTGCTCTGTCTCTCTCTCTCTCCCTCTCTCACTGTCCTCTCTCTCTCTCTTTTTAAAGAGTATATGGGAGCAATGTTTTCCAGTTAGAAAGACCTAACCTGTGCTCAAGGAATTGATTAACCACAGACCACCCTTGTGCCAACAAGACTTTGAGAGCAGCTAAGAGAAGTCAGCTATCAATGTTGAATTAGAATGGTAGAATTAAAATGGTAGAAATGGGTAAAATATAGAGCTTATGAAATTCTTTTTTCTTTAGACTTCTTTGGCCTGGCACCAATATTAAGCATGAATGAAATTTCCAGAACATAGACCATATACAAGTGTAAATTTTAAAAATCTTCAAAGACTTGAGGTCATCTCTTGTTTGTAGGTGAGGAGTAATAGAGGCATTTGGCTCATTAGGGAGCTGCCTTTAGAAATATCTGCAAAAGGACTTAGATCACAGCAGGTATTCAGGTCCCAGAAGATGGCACATAATTATGGACTGGACCTAATGCTACAGGGTACCTTGTTAAACTTATGTTTCATTAGGAGGTCATCTGTAGGACTTCTGAACTCCAGTACCTCCTGGTGCCATATTTCAAGTGGAGTTCTTGACCTCACCTTTGAGGGCATTTCCATGGTAGAAATCCATGGGAATGCTTCTCTGAGCACCAGCCTCTCAACTCCTCATCCAAACCTCCTCCTGAAGGATGAAAAGACAGGCCCTGTTTTTAAACCCTGTGGTAGTAATAAAAAATATACTATTTTCCACACAATTAGATTGACAACCTTAACAAGTTGGATTGTCCTCTAGTTCACTGTGGGATCTTCTTATTCTGGACTTTAGCATGACCCAAACTTGTTTCCCATTGGAGACTGGAACTAAAAATGGGAGAGAGTAAAGGAGGGTGATAAAAGAACACACAGCCAGAAGCAGATGTCAGGAATCCAGCCAGTAGATTTAGCAAACACTGATTAAGCACCTTTTGTGTACTAAGTATTATGATAGATCTGAGAGACAGAGTTTGCTGCATAGCCTAGGCAACTTTCCTAGTTTGTTTCATCATCTCTGAAATAATAGGGTTGAAGTAGGTGATCTCTGGCTCCTTCTAGCTGTAAACAATCTGTAATTCATTTTAATAATTGTATCACAGTACCCTGCACCCTTTTACTATGTAGGCATGGGCCAGAAATATCATCTGATCTCCCCTGTCATATGAAAGGTTAGAAGTAGAGGAATATAGGTAACAGAGCTCATAGCACAAACTCTTCCAGATATCAAGAGATTAGAAAGTAGAAGAAATGCCCAGAAGGTTACCTAGGCCCCTTCTCCTTTCCTTATTCACTGCCTGTCCAGTGGTTCCAAACCCTTCTGGCATTTGCTTCACAGGACTAAGCAGTGTCATGGACATTCTAATAACAGACTTGAGCGTGTGATATGCACATTGCTTACCCCAAAAGTAGACAGCACTTGACAGTCAACTACCTCACATGTGAACCTTAGCTCTCTATGGTCAGTTTTTCAAATCCTTCTTGGCACTTATGCCCAAAATTACATTTTCTTCCCACTGATGAAAATCTATCCCGTGTTTTCAGCTTTATCTGTTAGAAATTCTTGTAGGTTAATGAGAACTTCTCCTTCAAAATGCAAATGCATTTCATGTTTGAAATCATCAATAATTTACAACTATAATGTAATCTAATAAGACTGACAAGATCAGACTTTTCTAAAGGAGGCCTGGAATTTTTGACTGAGAGAGGCGGGAATTTGGGGTAAGGTGCTCTGAGGAAGGTAGAGTTTGTGAGACATCAGTGAGAAGGCCATTGGCGAGTCATTCTGCCCAAGTGAAAGAAAAAAGTTGTCAGAAAGTAAGAGGCATGAAAAGAGAATCAAGACAAATGATACTTATTTCAGAATTTTGAGCTGCCCAGCTCTGGGTCTCAGCTTGATGAGTCGATTATGGAAGAGATTGCTCATGTAGGAACCTAAGAGTCAAAAGTTGGAGAAGCTGTGTGTGAACAACAGCCACATAGAACTTCAGAGGGAGGGAGCCCCAGCTTGTTTCTCTAGCAGCATAAATGAGACCTGCCCCCCTTTTAAAGCAACAATAACTATAATTTGCACAAGTCCTAAAAATCTTCTTCTAGCTATAAAAATAGTATCTAGTACATAGCAGAGCAACAGTTCTACCCATGACATGATGTGTGATTCTGAAAAGTAATGAAAATGGAGTAAGGCATTGTAAAGAGACTGCTCTAATGAACACAATTCTGTTTGCCAGACTTTTTCCCTGCTAGCAAATTATATTACTCCATCAACTTGGTAGAACATCAATAATATCTTCAGAGAATAGCTTGTGAAAGCTGAGTTACTCTAGGACAGGATTGTTGAAGACAATGTATTTTGGCATTTCTCAATTTTCTGTGATTTTTGCACAGAGAAAATGGAAGAATATAATAAACATTGTCCACAAATGGTATCTTAAATGGAAACACAGCTGGTAGCAACAGTATTCTGCTATTTATTTGGATGCCAGATTCCAGGTTTTCTCTGGGGAAACAATCATGCTAGCATTGGTTTCACATTTTTCCAACACCCTTTTTTTCCCCCCAGATAAGTGATGAATTTTGTTCTACCTGTGGGCTCCTGGTACAGGGGAGGGAGAGGGGAGTAATTCCAGGCTGCTGAAATGTTTGTGTTCAGAAGAGTCAAATTATATTGGGGCTGTTAAAATTTATGGGAAATATTTCAGTTGCCATTTAAGAAGCTAATACAGTACAGAGCTAATCACAAGCAAAACTTTTGGGTAGATGAAGTTTAGTGAGGCAGACTGGACAAGCACAGGCTCGGGGAACAGCTGCTGGGTTCTAATCTCAGCTCCCTAGGGGTATTTACTAGTTATACTGCTTAGAGAAAACCAGATAGCCTCTTGGAACCTTGTGATCCACATCTCCATAATCATGAAATTAAACTGTATAATTAGTAAGCAAAACAATGATATGAAACCATTTTGTGGTAAATAAAGAGCTTATATTCATTATGGTTGTACCTATTAGCATGGTCTTTGTTGCCTTTTGTCACCTTCTTCACCTAATGATGTTCTATTGCTACCATTGCCCTAACTCAACTTGATATTTATTCTTGGTTCTCAACTATCAATGTAAGGTTTAGGTAATCAATATACTGTCTAGTATCTCCAAGAGTTATTGCTTTAAAAAAAAAGCAAAACTTTCTACAAATTGGAATAAAAATAATAGTGGAATATGTGCATCCCAAAGTACTCTGTAGCATCCCAAAAGGTTCTGGAGAAAATACAGAGGGTGAAATAGGGCAAAGTGATCTCCATGGTGAGGGATCACATAGCCAGAAGATGGAAAGAGGGAAACACATATGAAATATTTGTTACTTGCCTTTTGTAACATGCCCAAAACACATTCACACCCAGCCATTCAGGTTATCCTAGCTGAGGCTCAAAGGAAATATTTCCCTGCTGCACCTTTTCTGAACCTCTGACCCAAAAAATATATGAGCATAAGAAAATGGTGGTTATTTTATACCTCTAAATTTTGGGGTGGTTTCTTCCACAGCAGTTAATAATTGGAATAACCATTTGTTATCCATAGATGCTTAGATACCCTTCATGCTTTATTTCCACACTAGGTTTTCCAAGATATAGAAGAACCTATGAATAAAGAAAACATGTAGTAAAAGAACATGCCCAGAGAACTCAGGCTTATTACCTCTGCTCTTGATCACTGTACATCTAAAAACTTGAAATTAATTAACTGATTCCCCCAATTTTGTCTTTCTTTTCCAAAATTGTGTTAGTTGCTCTAGTTCTTTGTCTTTCCTTGTAAATTTTAGAGTAATCTTGTTTATATCTTGTTAGGAATTATTTAACCTATAGATCAGTTTGGAGAGAGCCGCAATGTTTCTCTACATTTTATTTAAATCTTTGATTTCTTTTAGTTTTATTTAGATCTCTTATTTCTTTTGTAATTTTCAGCATACAACTACTGCATATAGTAATTTTAGTTTTAAATGTATTTTACTTTAGATTAATACCTAAGTAATTTTAAGTGGTAATATGTCTTCAATTTTGGCTTTTATGTTTTTCATGTTATGTATATAATTAGTTTTTGTATGTTGAGTTTGTATCCTCTGGCTGTACTGAATTCACTCATTGATTCTTGGGATGTTTTCATAAATTCCTTGGAATTCTTTACTTAGCAATTTTGTCACTATAAATAGGGAGAGTTTGTTTCTTCCTTTTTAATCTATGTCTCTTTTTTTTTCTTGACTTATTGCACTGGCTAGTACTTCAAGTACTATGTTGAATGAGAGTAGTGACAGCAGACAGCCTTGCCTTTAGCTCAATTTTCATAAGAAGATATTTGTTCTTAGTGTTTGCCAGTAGAAATGGTATACAAATTACCCTTAGCCCAGTGTTCTTTGAATTTCCTCATCAGGTCTATAACTGGACAACAGATTGACATACTCAGTCTATAGTCAGTTCTCATTATCTAGTGTATTTTCATCTGTTGGGAACTGGTTGATTGAACTGATATCTTCTCTTATCTTGCCTCTGAAACATGAAATCTGAAAACAAACATTCTAAAATGCATTTCTGAAAAAGCTCTTTGTGTTTCACTCTTCTCTTACCACATTATTTAGGGCAATGACTTGTATCATTATTTACTGTGACACACCATGTCTTCTACTTTTTCCACTTCACCCTCCTCTCTACTTTGTTATTTCCCAGAAGTTCCAGGAGATGCATTTTATGCCTGGAATAAAGGGACAAATGGGCTGAGGAGAGAGAGGGGCCAGGATAATAGAAACCAGCTCCACACAACACAGAGACAGTTGCATAGATTCCTGTTTATCCAGACTTGCATTTATGGTCCATGATTCAGACAGTGGGAGGGGGGTCTACCCAGCACTTTCAGGCAGATAGGCATACAACAAAGGGCATCACTGTGCATTGCACTGAGCAAAGTTGTAGCCCAGAAGACCTGCTGGCCATAGCATTAGGTAGTCTCTCCAGGCTCTGACATTAGTACTAGTTGTAAGTTAAATTGTATTTTTAAATTGTCTTTACAATTTTTGAAAGCATTTATATGTTTTGTATTTATTTTAATAAAATGAAAGTTGTATTGAGGGTAACTTAATTTTATGCCATTTTAGCTATGAGTTCCATGAGTGAGTACCAATTTTGTCACAGGTGGCCATACTCCCTTGCTTTAAATTTCAAAATACCAAACAGGCCATTAAATATACTTCCAGGGGGAAAATATTAGCTAAGGTTTCTCAGGATCATCAAATTAAACTGAAATAGTTTTCTACTGTCAGGTGTTTAAATTCTTGAATCATTTCCTCTTTGACATTGACAAAACAAACCCAGTTCCCAAAGGAGAGGAACCTTTCACAAACATTTACTCTCTGCTCATCTCCTTTCTTCTATTCTTCCCTTTGAAAAATTACAGCTCAAGCAGCATTGATGGCTATATATAATACCTGCATTACTGAAAACTATCAAAATCTTGCAAGTTGACAAGCATGAAGAAAGATTAGTCATGGCTGCAGAGACTCTTCTAGAAACAAGATTAAAGGAACTAGAGTAATTTGACCTCTAGCAAGGATTTGATTATATAATTAAGCATATGAAATGCATATATATTTATGTAATCTAGAGAGAGTAATATGTATTTGAGCTTGGAAGGAAGGGGAACTGTGCCTACCTGACCCTCAGATAGTGTCAGCACAGTCCATTAGCACAGAACACTCTGCAGACACAGCTATCAGAAGGATGTATTTTCTTTTATGGCAACTGTGAAACTTGGGAGGGGGAAGATCATTAAAAGTCACATACCTTTTAACTATTTTAAAGTTATGTATTTTTAATGTAAAAAGGCCAGTCTTTTATCACATGGGAAAAATGTCATGTTTGAAAGAAGAATCCATTTTCATGAGAAATGGTGATACTGAACAAGTATTTTAAGAGTTAGACAACCACTGGTTTAAATTCCATCCCAGCTCCCTGGTACTGTACCGGTTAGCAAATTATACTAGGATGAAATCAAAGCTCTGTTAAATCAATTCCAGAGAAGAAGGTAGACTAGTGGCCACTGGAGACTAGAAAAGGAAGGGGGAGGAGGGATGGACAAGTTAGATAACAAGTATCAAGATAAAGAAAGGTAGAATTCTAGGGATATAATGTTCAACCTTTTCTAGAAATTGAGATATAGGGCTGGGGATTTAACTCAGTGGTAGAGTGCCTGCCTAGCATGTGCAAGGGTTCAATCCCCAGTACCACACACACAAATAAATATTTTAAGACATGGAAAGCTGATTACCCTGATTTGATCATTATGCGTGTGTTGGATCATCATACTGCACCCTCTAAATATGCACAAATATTATGTCAATTTTTTAATTTAAAAATTGTAACTGTCATTGTCTTTCAAGTTTCGTGGTTGACAAAATGGTGATAGAAGTAGTGCCTACCTCATAAGATTATTTTTTTCTACAGCTTTATTGAAGTATAATTTGCATACCATAAAATTATTATGTCTATAGTTCTGAATTTTAGAAATTTTTACAGTTGTGCCAAAACACCAAAATCCATTTTTAGAATACCTATAGCACTCCTTATGCCTGTTCGCAGTCATTTCCTACTCCCAAACTTAGCCTCAAGGAACCACATATCTGATTTCTATCTATATAGTTTTGCTTCATTAGAAATTTTATATAAACATAATCATACAATATGTAGTCTTTTTTTTTTAAAGAGAGAGACAGTGAGAAAGAGAGAATCAATTTTATTTAGTTTTTCAAGTGGCCTTCATTGCTCCGACACGTTCTTGTGTACGTGGTGCTGGGATTCAAACCTGAGTCCTCGTGTGTGCCAGACAAGCACTGTAACTGCCAAGCCCTGCTCCAGCCCCACAATATGTAGTCTTATTTGATTGATTTCTTTGATTCAGCATAATGTTTCTTAGGTTCATTCAGGTTGTACGTACAACCTGAATGTTGTATGTACAACATGTATCAGTACTCTGTTCCTTTTTATTGTTTAGTACATTGTGTGGGTATATTATATATTATATTGTATTTATGCACTCACCACTTGATTATTTATAGTAATTCTACTTTTTAGCTATTATGAATAATGCTATTATGAACTTTCACATGTAAGTTCTGTGCGGATGCACATGTTCATTACTCATTAATGATAGGAGTAGGGTTCTAAGGGATATAACATTTTCTAAAAATTTAGATATAGGGCTGGGGATATAACACAGTGGTAGACTGCCTGACTAGCGTATGCAAGGCCCTGGGTTCATTTCCAGTACCAGGCACAAAAAAAAAAAAAAAATTGAGATACAACTCACATACCACAAAGTTTACTTTTTAAAAGTAGACAATTTAGTGATGTTTCGTATATTCACAAAATTATAAAACCATCACTATTGTCTAATTCTGGAACATTTTAATCACACCAAAATAAGCTTCCTACCCTTTAGCAGTCACATACATATACCCTTGTGCTCACATCTCATTGGAATCCTAATCTACTTTCTGTTTCTATTTACCTATTCTGTATGTCTCATATTTACATTTCATATATGAATCTTTTTATATCTGGCCTCTTTGACTTAGCATAGTATTTTGAAGGTTCATTCATATTGTACCAAATATGAACACTATTCTTTTCCATTGTGTGGATGTATCGTACACATTAGTTATTTATTCATAAATTGATGGGAGTTTGAATTGTTTCACTTTGGCTATTATGAATAATGCTGCTATCAATGTTTATGTACAAGTTTTTGCATGGACTTGTGTTGTTATTTTTCATGAGAATACTCATGAGTAGAATTTCTAGGTCATATGACAATTCCATGTTTAACCTTTTAAGGAAGACTGTTTCAAAATGGCTGCACTATTTTACATTCCCACTAGCAGTGATGAGGGTTGTCTGGCATGCTCAAGGACGTGGGTTCAAACCCCAGCATTAGATACACAACAAAGTGTTGGAGCAACAAAAGCCACATGAAAACCTAAATAAAATTGACTCTCTCTCTCTCTCTCTCTCTCTCTTTCTCTCTCCATTAACTTCTTCTTGAGCTTTTATCAAAAATAAATTGGTTATATTTGTGTGGCTCTATTTCTGGAATTTCTGTTGTGTTCAATTCATTTATGTGACTATGTTTTTGCAATACCACATTGTCTTGATTACTGTAGCTTCATAGTAAATCTTAAATTTGAGCCCTTGAATTTTGTTATGTTTCCAAATTGTTTAGACTATTCTAATTCCTTTAAATCTCTACATAAATTTTAAACCTAGCTTGTCTATAGCTATACATGTCATGCTTGAATTTTTATTACAATTACACTAAATCTACAAATCAACTTAAAGAGAATCAACATCTTTACAGTATTCACCTTCACTTCTGAAAGATAGTTTCTTTGGGTATAGATTTCTTGATTGACAATTTCTTTCAGGATGATGACCATATCATTTCCCTGTCTTCTATCTCCATGTTTTTCCTATAAGAAGTTGGCTGTTCCCTGTATGAGTTGTTTTTCTTGCTGCTTTGAAGATTTTCATTTTGGCTTTCAGCAGTTTGACTATAATGTGTCTAGGTGAGTGTGTGTGTGTGTGTGTGTGTGTGTGTGTGTGTGTGTGTGTGTTTATTGTGCTTGGGGATTATTGAGCTACTTGGATCTATGGTTTAATATTTTTAAATTTAGGAAGGTTTTGAATATTATTTCTTTTTAATTTTTTATTAAAGAGTTGAGTTGTTGTACAATCACAAATGTATATTAAGTAACAATATGATGTATTTGCTCCTAAACCAGAGTTACCTGCATATCGCCCACACCCCAGTCTTTTGATTCTTCTATTTTTTTTTTTTAGAAAGAGAGACAGTGAGAGAGAGAGAGAAATCATTTTTATTTTTTCATGTGGCCTTGACTGTTCCAAGACTTCGTTATGTATGTGGTGCTGGGGTTCGAATTCACATACTCGCGCATGCTGGGCAAGCACCGTTAACCACCAAGCCACCGCTCCAGCCCCAATTCTTCCGTATTTAACCCCATGAGTATTATTTCTTAAAACATTTTTTTCTTCTCCTTTTGGGACAACAGTTATACGTTCATAGTTTGTATTCTACAGGTTTGATAATTTCTACTGTTCTACTTTCCAGTTTACTGATTCTTTCTCCTGCTATGTTAAACTGCTGTTGAATCTACTGATTTTTTTTATTTCCCCATCAAGATTACCTCTGAAAACTTTTTTTTTACTATTTTCCTTTAATTCTTTGATCATAATTTAATTTGCTTTCCTTTTAACATATTTATAATAACTGCTAAAGATTTTGTCTCCTAAATCAAACATTTCTGTTGTTAGCTTTCTTCCCCTAAATATGTTTCCTACTTTCTTAGTTTTTTGCATGGGTAGTAGTTTTCTATTGCTGCAGTAACAAATTCCTGCAAATTTGGTGACTTAAAACAACTCAAATTTATTATTTTAGTGTTCTATTGGTTGGAGTTTTGCATGGGTCTCTCTGGGCTAAAATCAAGATGTCAACATGGCCGTATTACTTCTGGAAGTTCTGTGGAAGAATCTCCTCCCTCACAAATCTGTTTTCTTTGTCTTTTCCAGCTTCTAGAGGTGGCTCACATTCCTTGGTTTGTGATTCTTAAGTTCATCTTCAAAACCAGTAATATAGCATCTCTCTGACCCTGCTTCTCTCATCTCACAGTTGCAAATGGTTGTCCATTTTTAAAGCTTGTGTGATAAGATTGGGTCCACCTGGATAATCTAGGATAATTTCATTTCTTAAAGTCCTGAACTTTAATCACATTGGCATAGTCTTTTTTGCTATGTAAGGAAATAAGTTTTTGGGTTCTGGGAATCAGAGCATGGACTTATTTGGGACCCATTTTTATCCCTACCACAAGAAAGCTGTGGTTGAAAACTGACTATTTTAAGTAATATGTTATAACTGCATTTTGTTTTGTTGTGAGGGTGCTTGGTCATTTTGTAGTGTGTTGTTTTTTTAACTTCCTTAGACTTAAACTGCATCATGTGTTAATATTGTTTTTCTTTGGTGTTTTAATCTTTCTTTCTCTTTTTCATCTTTTAATTTGGCTTCCTGGAGATTTCTCTAGGGTCTGCATAGCTTAGTGTAGCCGATGTTTTGGACAGAGGTATGACTAAAACTCCTTGACCTGTAAGGTTTCCATTCTCTGCTTATCATTTGCATATGAGAAGGTAGATTCAGACTTCTCAAGCCTCCTTTTGGCTTTTGTTTTTATGTTTCTGAGTTCTCTTGTGTCTCTCTTATGTACATGCGATTTCTTAGTTATCTAGATAGAATGGAAAACTTATTTCATCCTTTCTAAGGCTCACTCAGTTAGCAATGGTCAATGGGAATGGCCTCAGGCCAGAATACCATAGAATCCTGCATTTCTTAGCCTGAAGTATAGTTATATTAAGGCATAAACCCTTCTGGAGCTGTTAGCTATCTTTATTTAGTTTATGATGCTGTAAAGTGGTTGATTTCGGCAATTTTGTTTTGTCCTTACTTTTTGCAGAAAAGAAGTACTAACCACTTCACATCATCATTGCCAGAGTCTACATAGGTAATATCATTTTGAGAAAAAAATTTAGCTTAAACAAGTAAAGTCTTTACAATAGTATCTGACATTAGCAAGTGCTCTAACCATATTATCTGCTATTGTAATTGTAATGGGCATGCTATATTCCAATAAAACTTTATTTTAAAAATATATTGTGGTTGGAATTCAGCCTGCAAGCTGAAGTTTACCAAAGCCTGCTCTTCTTCATATTCTACATCCAAGCAGTAACAGCTACTTTGCCTCAACAGGCTATATTTTTATTTGAAAATCACCAAAGAAAATATCTCTGCTTCCCAGCACCACAATATGGTACTTCACAACACCTGTGCTCTAGAAGCCCAGGCCAAGAATTCTTCAGGGTTGATGGGTTGAGTTCTTCAGTACTTGGCATCTGTAGCAACTGAGTTCAATAAAAGTGCCATTACAACCAAAATAAATCCATGTCAAAAATAACACATGTATAAAAAAAATAACACATGTAGTGTTTTTAGATCCCATTGTAGATACAGTTGTACACAACTTGGTAAGCTCATCAAAGCTAATAAATATTTTATTTTCTATATAAAATTTACTTATGGAACTTCTTATACATTTTTAATTTTTATAACTTTCATTTTTCTTCCAAATAAGGGGAAAGTATACACATTTTAAAAAACCCTAGTATTCCCTTCTCGCTGACTTAACACTCAACTTTTGAGATCATTAAATCCATAGGTTAACCTGATTGTTCTTTATACCTTGACTCTATGCCCAGAAATTAAAACACAATATTAAATCAGCTTTTGAAGACTT
Organism: Aplodontia rufa; assembly: GCA_004027875.1. Taxonomy (NCBI): domain Eukaryota; kingdom Metazoa; phylum Chordata; class Mammalia; order Rodentia; family Aplodontiidae; genus Aplodontia; species Aplodontia rufa. The sequence goes on along the minus strand of PVKS010002622.1, from coordinate 11,472 downwards.
TTTAAAATTAAATATATCATATATGATGAAGAATATATGAATCATAGATGTGCTGTAATAAGTACAAAGAAAAAAGTGCATGGAGCTGTTTGTGTTCTTCATGGCTACAGAAGGACCTTAGAAAACTTAAGTCCTGTTTTCTCCCCTGCTGACATATATCATATATGCAATGATTATTGTATATTTTAATTTTTACTTTATTTCTAAACTACAAAAACATTTTTAATTTGCTAGTATTCCTAGATTCGTCCATCTTAAGCATTCTTTGTCTTCATTCTTTCTTGTATGCTAGAACTTCCACCTATGATCACTCGCTTTCTACCCAGAATCTTAAAATATTTTTTTCATTGCAAATAAGTGGGTAAGAAAGAAAAATTGAGTCTTAGATCCTATTGTGTTGAGCAGACACTGTACTTCCTGTTCTGTCCTCCCAGTCCTGCAAAGCCAGTCCAACATGCCAGTAGTTAGGCCATTCTGCTTGTTTCTTGGGGGTCCCTCTGTCTCTTACTATCTTGCTAGTATTTTTTTGCTTTTAAAAATATATTCACATTTCACACTGTATTTTGTTTTTTTAAGAGAAGGACAGTGAGAGAGAAATAGAGAGAATAAATTTTTATTGAGTTTTTCACATGGCTTTTGTTGCTCTGATGCTTAGTTGTGTAAGTGGGTGCTGGGGTTGGAACCTGTGTATTTGCACATGTCGGGCAAGCGCTGTAACCACCGAGCTACCGCTCCAGCCCTTCACACTGTTTTCCATAAGAGAATCATCATGGCTACCTAGCCTGCTGTGGTACTAGAAACAGAATACCAACCAGTGCTCATAAATTTAAACTAATAACTTAAATTTTTAAATCTAGACAATAAATTTTAAAATTCTCCTCACAAGTCCTTCTTGGGAAATGATTCTAGAATGGTATGACCATTTATGTGTTTATGTAATCAAGGACTTGGGTGTATACATTCCAAACTTCAGAAGTCTTTTATTGTCTATAAGGATGAATAGACTACAGAAGACAGATGCAAATATTGTAACAAAAATCTCATTACCATTTGTTCTTTGGACTTAATCAGATAAATTATGGTTGTTATATAATTCAGTGGGTGACCTTTTTAAAATACTTCAAATTATCATCACATATTTTAGATGGTTACAAATGGTACTGTAAGGGACTGGAGCAGTGGCTCCACAGTAGAGCGCTTGCCTGGCATATGTGAGGACCCGGGTTTCGACCCCAGGATCACATATATAACTGTCAGAAAACAAACAGACAAAACAGATGAAAAAATTTTTTTAAAAAATGGATTCTCTTTCTCTAAAATATAAAAATGATGCCATAAGATATGGAACAGGAGAAAGCCAGAGACAAAGGACAACACTGTCACAGTTGTGCGTATGAAAAGGACACCACATGAAATGGAATATATCCTGGCTGCCTGGAGGATTCTGAGCTGTTCCTACCGCTGTTTCTCTGCTCCAGCCAAGATGCTTGTGGGCTAAGCAGTACGTGAAGCAGGTTTGGCAAATGAATGCCGACGTTTGCCTTCAAGTCCAGCGTTAAATGAAAATAGTTGAACACATTTAATTTGAAAGTTATAAATATAAGCAATAGCTTCTCTGTTCATTTTCTGTAAAGAAAGATCAAAGTCCAAACAAAATTTATGCTTCAGAATTGGTTAGCGCTATCTGCAACTTAAGTCTTTTCCCTTAAGGAGGCCACATCTACAGAATCAGCTCAGCAACTCCCACCCCAGCCAGGCTTTCCCTTGTGTTGCTGCACATTCAACTTGTTTCTAAAAAGAAGCAACTAAACATAAAGGTGACCCGAATAGGGGTTTTAGGCTGTTAGAAAATAACCAATTTGGGACTGGGTTAGGGATAGAATGGAGGGGAAGGGAAGGGAAGGGATAGAGTTGTATATGTTTCCAAGTGCTCTCCCATCACTTTTCTTATCATCTGATTAATGATGAGGCCTGGTACCCAAACTGCATATCTCCTTTAATTTATGTGCTATGCTATACTGCTTCCCAGTCTGCTGTCTGTGCTCCTGAGCCTAAATTAGAAAGGACATTTAGAATAGAAAAGGTTTTTGTTGTTGTTGTTGTTCTCAGTATCCAATTCAAGATCCTTTTTAACAGTGGACTGTATACAAATAAATGTTTAACAGTCAAACTTGGAAATAAACTCTGCTTTTTGAGTGGAGGGTCTATTTGGAGGAAATTGTTAAGGGAAGTGTTAATATATCCTTTGTTGTATGGAAATGATCCTGCTTACTCATTTATGGGGTAAAAAACCTCATTGTAATATCGTCAAATCCAGTTTTAACGTTGGCACTGTGATTTTGTTTTTTGTTTTGTTTTGTTTTGTTTTTTCATACTCAGGCGCAAGGAGGGAGGGAGGTGCAGATCCATCTTTCTCAGTGATAGCAGGGGCATTAGCACATATTACAGATGAAGCAGAACTTGAGGGTTCAGACTGGACTGGAACACAGGTCTTCCCCTTCCAGAAACAGTGAGAATTCATGACCCCGATTTCACAGTCCCTGTCACATCAGAAGCAGGGAGTAGAGGTGATGGAGAAGTACTAATTCATCTCTCACCTGGGAACAGCATCTCACCAGAGTAACTGGATGGGTTAATTAAAATCATAGTTAAAAACTAGTTTTGCTGAGATGGTCTGCCTTTTCTTTCTTTAGTTTTATTTCCTAGTAGGATTAATTTTTTTGAACTAGCAACAACAAAAATGTATTATATTACAAATAAAGATACCCTGAGTAAAAAGCATAAATAACTTCCACACATCAGCTGCTTTAAATTAAACAGAACCTGGGGAGCAACAGATGATTCCCTCTGCCTTTGCCTGTGTCCCTTGTCTTAGTTACTCATGAATTCCCTACCCTTTTTTTAAGATCGGAAGCAAAGCTCCGCGCTATATTCAACATTAAGGGTAAGCTGCTGGTACTTCTGCTATTATTGTAGCTATCAAGTCAGTGTCTGCTTGATATCTTGAACAGTAGGGAAGATGACATTATGTATATCATTTCCTTTCCATATAAGGCTCAGAACTTAGTAAAATTCCAAAACCTTTTGAAACTTGAGGCAGTTATCTACAAGAGTCCTTCCTTCTCTCTTGTTCATTCTACTATTTTTTTTTTTTTGAGAGAGAGAGAAAGATAGAATCAATTTTATTTGTTTTTTCATCTGGCCTGTTTCTTCATCACTTCGTGTGTATGTGGTGCTGGGGTTTGAACCCAGGTCCTCACCCACGCCAGGCAAGTGCTCCAACTGCAGAGCCACCCCACCAATCCAGCCCCTTACATTCAACTTTTAGTAAGTACTTTCATAACCAGGTTAGGTCATACAGTTACTAAATAATTAAAATTTTCTGGAAGGGTATCATTGATTGTTTTTGAAGTTCATTCTTTCATAACTAATATGTGTACTTCATTGGGGCAGTACTGGACAAAGGACCTGGCCAAATAACTTCCAAACAAAACATTCAACCCAAGGTTGTCTTCAACCCACTTGTCAACAAATCTGGGGTAAGGTGTAAACCTCTAAAAGAAGAGTCATTCTTAAAGATTAAAAAGTAGAGGTCAATGCCCTGCTTGGTTTTTTGTTATTGTTGTTGGTTGTTAGTTATTCAAAATTTCAAACATATGTAGAAATGGAGTAATAAAATGAAACTTCATAAGTCCATGGTATAGCTTCAGTAGTGTCAACATTTTGTGGTACGTTATCGCTCACTTTTCCCAGTATTCCACTTTTGCTGAATTTTCTTTATATGGTTCTCAGTGTTTCTGGATCTGTGACTTAACATTAATCAGTTTTTAAAATTCTCAGCATTATGTCTTTGTATGTTGCATCTGCCCCAATCTCTCCCTCTCTCGTGTGAGTGTCCAGCTAACACGCATGAGGCCTGTGTCCCTGTTTAGTTTTCATTCCATTGTCTTTCCATGTTTTATGATGGTGTATTCATTTGTGCCACCTTCCACTTCACTAATTCATAACTGTGACTGACCTGGTATGAAAATCTTGAGTTCTTAATTTTAGTTTTCTATTTTTCAATACTGGATTTCCATTGGTTGTTTTTTATATTATTTCTGATTTTCTGCTAATATCATTTTCCTATTATTTGGGTGTTTCTTTTTTTTTAAGAGAAAGCCAGCGAGAGAAAGAAAAAGAGAATCAATTTTATTTAGTTTCTGCACGTAGCCTTCATTGTTCCGACACTTAGTTGTGTATGTGGTGCTGGGGTTCGAACTCAGGTCCTCTTGCATACCAGGCAAGCACCGCAACCGCTGAGCCACCGCTTCAGCCCTTTTATTTGTCTTTAAACATTTTTTGTCACATTAAAATGTTTCAGAACCTCAATATTTTAGTATTTATGTCTGTTTAATTGTGTTTTTTCATCTTGGTTTTCAGACAATTGTCTTTTTGTATGCTTAGTGATGATTTTACTGAATACAGAATACTACATAGAAAAATTAAGTAGGTAATTTGAGGTTTGGAATGATGCTGACCCCTTCAGAGAAGTTTACTTTTGCTTCTGGCAGTCAGGGTAAAAACATATTAACTTGATTTAATAATAGTCTGAATGTGATTCATTGTTAATGGTGGTCTATTTCTGTCTTACCATACTCTTCCCAGGTTGTAGATCTTTGGGATTCACAAATGAAAGCCAAAGGTGTTTGCCAAAACCCCTTCTCATCCTCGCTGAGCCTTCAGCTCCAATTTCTGTGTTTCCTTTTCTGTGAGACTACCAAAGCTACTGCTCAACTGGGTGGCCTTTCTGTTTCTACTTCCAAATCATCAAAGGAAAAAGTAGCAGTGAATATAAGGCTCCCCTTCCAGAGCATGTTCTTTCCATGATTGTGACTCTTTGAACCCTGATATCTCAGTGTCTCTGTGATTTCCTCAAACAAATTTCTTAAAAATATTTTGTCTTGGGGGGCTGGAGCAGTGGCTCAGTGGTTATAGCACTTGTCTTGCACATGTGAGTCCACAGGTTCATACCCCAGCACCACGTACACAACAAAGTGTTGGAGCGATGAAAGCCACGTGAAAAACTAAATAAAATTGATTATCTCTCTCTCTTTCTCCCTCTCTCTCACTGTCACTCTCTCTTTAAAAAAAAAAAAAAAGCTTTTATCTTGGGCTGGAGAGGTGGCGGCTTAGTGGTAGAGTGCTTGCCTGGAATGTGTGAGGACCCAGGTTTGATTCCCAATTAAGTGGAAGAAAAATAAAAATCAGATGAAAAAATAAAATAGTCCCTTTCTCACCCTGCCGTGTGTGCGTGTGTCTATATGTGTGTGTGTATGTGTGTGTGTGTCTTTAAGAAAGAATATTTTGTCTTTCTGTTCTTGTTCTTAGCAGGAATTGGTCTGAAGCAAGCTGTACCACCATTGCTGGAAGCAGAAATTCTGATGAAGATATTTAAATCAAATCTCAGACATTATCATTTAGGGCATGTGTACTTCAGTTTGTATCTCTGAAAATGTGGGTGTTTTCTTATACTCACAGTGCCATTTCATGTTCATATTTCCTTGATTATCTCAGAAATTACTTTATGTTTGAGTTATGATATAAAAGAACTATTAACTACATAAGGTCATTATGTCTCCTAAGTCTCTTTTAATCTAGATTATTCTCCCTCCCCAGCATCTTTTTCTTTTTGTGCCATTGACGTAGAAGATACTAGGTCCAGGTCCTGTAGAATTTCCCATATCCCAGATTCAGCTGGTTGCTTTTACTTGTTCCTCTGTTAGTTGTTTTTCCTATGAACTGGAATTGTGTTTGTGTGTAGGTATGTGTGTGTGTGTGTTGTGAGTGAGAGTGTGTGTTAATTTTTTCATCTGGTTTTTGTTTTTCCTGTATTGTATATGTGGTACTGGGGGTTAAACCTGGCTCCTTGCACATGCCAGGCAAGCACTGTACCACTGAGCCACTTCTCCAGCCTCTATGGAATTGGATTTTACAGACTTGATTAGATTCAGTTTGGGTTTGTAGGTTTGGTTTGGTTTGAAAAGGATGCTTTGTAGATAGTGTGCAAAACAATTCCTGTTGCCTCACATCAGCTGTTACTTAATGTCTCCTTGTTCCACTTTAGTGATACTAAATTAGTTAGTGGGTTCAGATCATAACAAACTAATCCCACTGCTGTGAAATCTTCATCATTCTTTCATCCAGTGGTTTCATCTAGTGATGCATTTTCCCTGAGTCAGTTCTTCTTCAGGAGCTGAAGATAATGATTTTCTAATTCCATTGTCATTTCACATTTATCCACTAAAATTCATGAAACTAAGACTATCTGGTTACTCTAAAATACAACTTAAATAGGCAGATTAAGCTTTTCTTTCAGGTTTAGTAATGTGTTTGGTATCAGATTTTTGAAAATAGTCCTGAACAATAAATGTGTTTTCCTGCCTTGTAGTTGCCAAAGCTGCCACCTGTAATGCAGCAATGTGCCTGGTCATTGCATCATATAAAACCTCAGCAGAATCAGCACAGCTTCCGCCATCAGGAATTCCTTCTCTACATCCTTTTAACTTGAGATATTCCAGTTCTCTGACTCTCCGCCTCTTTGTAAAATAGGATAGCAAATCTTCGGTGCCTATGAGTCAGGGTTAAAGGTAGTACATGTGTTTCCTTGGATTCTCTGCTTGTTTAAGCTCTTTCCCTCCTATGCACTTACTCACCTCAGAAGTACCAAAGGCAATTTTTCCATTCAAGGCCCAGCGTCCTGGAGCATGTGCTTGTTAGCATTGTACCTATGAAAAGAAATTTTAACACCAAAACAAGTAGAATGCCTTGCCAAATGATTTTGCTTGCCATCATACAGTTTGCTTGGTATGTGTGTATTTCCATTTCTGAGTCTTGGAGAAGGCCTCTGACTCCGCTGTACCCCAGAAGGTTCCCGGGTTTTGTTGAATCAGCTCTGTAACCTGTTTTATATCAAATCTTTCTTGTCTTTTCTCATTGCCACCAACCTTCCTCAAGTCCCTTTGCTTCTCGGGTCTCTTTTCCAATTTTGTTTCCTATCCTGATGAAATATACTCAGCAGTCTTTAGTGGTGTCTGTGCCATGGTTTGGCAGCTCTCATGCTCCCCTCTGCATCTCATTTGTTTGTTTTTGTACCAAAGATTGAACCCAGGAGTGCTTAACCACTGAGCCATATCCCCAGCCCTTTTTATTTTTTATTTTGAGACAGGGTCTCACTAAGTTGCATAGGGCCTTGCAGAATTGTGGAGCCTCACCCTCCTGAGTCACCAGGATTGCAGGCATGTGCCACAACACCCCACTTATCACATTTTAATTTGCCTCATTTCTGCAATTTAACTGTATCAATCAACAGCAAGGACTCACCTTGGACTTATCCCAAGTCCTTACAGCATGGGGCCTAAAACCTAGCATCTCATAGGTACACCTTCCCCTCACCTTCTCACCCAAATTCCTGTTTAGTTCTCTGGCGTACCTAATTCCTTCTCTGGTTCAGGCTCTCAGCCTGGCCTTGGTTCTTGACAGTTCTGGGTTTGAAGTCTACTTGTGGGCCCTCCCCTCTCCTAATCATTATCACCATACACAGTAAAGTTGATCAAAAGCCCGCACCCAGGGCTAGAGCAGTAGCTTAGCAGTTCTGACACTTGCCTGGCTTGTGCAACTACATGGGTTGGAACCCCAGCACCATGTACAGAATGAAGTGTCAGAGTAACAAAAGCCACATGAAAAACTAAATAAATTGATTCTCCCTCCCTCTCTCTCTTAAAAAAAAAAAAAAGAAAGAAAGAAATAAAAGAAAAGAACCCTCACCCTGGGTGGGAATTTCTCCCAGCAGGAGTGAGCTTCACTAGTGTTGCTTGGGTACTAATCCAGCAAGTAATCATGATTCTTATTCCATATGTCATCTGGGTGGCCTCCAGAAACAAAGCAGGTCCAAAATGATACCTCTGCCAGATCTGTGAGACTGCTTCTGGAACACTCATGTAGAAGTCCTTGCACACACTCACAGACTTTGCCTCCCCGTCCTCTCCTTATGAATGTCTACTTCATTTTCTAATATCTTTCAGTGACCAAGGCAGGTACCTGTCACGGCATAATTATGCACCACTTTCTCTGCCATCATAGAACTGAAGATTTTCTTTCCTTCTGCTAACTGATGTGACAGATACCCACTTAGTGGAGAGATTATTAGTATAAAATTACTTTTTGGCCCTTAAATTTAATTATGCCACATTCATAGCAATAAAATAAAATCCTGCATCCAGGTGTGCTTTTCAAGGAAAGTGTCCAGGGCAATTACCTTCTGATAATGGCATCTTGTGCTTAAGCCTTTTGTCTGGGGATCTTAAAATCTCTTCCATACAAGTAGATAATGATGTTCATTCTGCAAGGGGTGAGAGGTGAAGTTATTGACCTCTTAGTATATTGAAGAGATGAAGGAAAATCCAGGACCCAGGTGTCTTTCTTTGTTTTCTCCCCTTCCCTCTGCCTTTCAGTTCTTTAAAAAGAGGCATGGCCAACCTTCTATTGATTAAACGCTTTCCTCCCTAGTAGTGCTCTCTACTCGGAGCATGCATGGATAGGAAATATTTCTGTATCACATTTCATGGGAAGAGATGAGGTTCAGAGAGAGGCAATGGTTTGCACAGTGCCTGTTACACCAACAGCAGAAGTGTGAGGTCCATGGGATCAAAAATGAAAAACAGGGAGAAGAGTGCCCAGAGCAGTGCAGGCCCTACCTGAGCCATGGCTCCTGGGGTTGTCTGCTGGACATCTGGGACCTAACAGTTAAGATGCACTTCCTTCCTCCCCATACAGCCACACCTTTCTTAATCCTCCAGAGCCAGTTTAGGTTCCTCTCCCCAGGAAGTCTTCCGCAGTCTACCCAGCTATCAGGCATCTCTTTCTTCATAAACTCTTGTAGCAGTTTCTCAGTTCAGTTCAACAAACGCGAACTGAAGCATCAAGCAGATGCTAGGTCTTACCTGAGTTGGGAACTATAAAACAAGCTCTGTCCTACAATATCATTTTAATTCTTGTATGGTTGCTTGTTTTTGGTCTGATGGAATTATTGGAGTTTGAGGGAAAAGCACATGAGTGAGTATATAGTGTGGCATTGCCCCCATGATCCTGCAGTATTCTTTTAAAGGATGTGAAATCCAGAAAAGACCAAACTGTTGAATCCAATGTGGTACATTGTTATTGAACTGAATTGAAGTAATATAGCTCCTCATGGAGTCTGGAACATAGCCCTAACTCCTTGTTTTTTGGTCCACTACAGCACTCTATTCTATTCCGTTATATGTAAACTCAAGTATGTGTTGAGTTCCTCCTAGTTACACAATGTCATGGAGAAGAGAGACAAGGTGCCCCACTCAATGGCACTGTAATCCAGTGTGATAGAAAATATACAAGTGCTGTAAGAAAGGGGGACCATGGTGAACTCTACAACCAAGATTCAATCAAAGAGCTTTTCGAATAAAAGGGAAGGAGTGGTAGTATTTAATTGGGGGATCATGAAAAGTTTCATTATTTCAACAAATGTATAAGGAAATGCAGTATTCTGTTCCAGGGCCATGCTAATGCTGGAGCTTAATGGGAAAGGATGGAGGACAGGAGTAGTACCTGGTTTGCCTTCCTGCTCCCAACTGTAAATACAGAGGTCCTAATTTTCATTTCTCTTCTCTAGAGTTTGTTAGAGAAGCATTCGAGTCCCATCATTTTTTCCCCTGGTGCGGATGGCATTCTGAGGAGGATATTGGTATTGCCTTCTCCTGGATTGCAAGGCTAATTTCCTTTCAGTAGCTCATTACAATTCACAGCCAGTGTTTGCTCCTACTTTCGTAGTCTCCCAGTGAAATGCTGACTGCAAAGGTGAGAGCCACTCACACTGTTTGCCTTTTGGTTTCTTCCAGGATTTTTTTCCCAGGAAGCCACCCCGTCAGAGGTGTCCAAGTAATGAAAGTTGGCAAACTGCAGTTACATCAAGGCATGTTTCCGCAAGCAATGAAGAACCTGAGACTGGTGAGTGCATAAGATCTTGGGTAGTTATGCCTGGTACACCTCTTTCTGGCTGTTCCTGGGCCTTTTCTTGGTAATTGTTTTTTTGTTTGGTTTGGTTTGTTTTTTTTAGCAACTGTTTTTAGCAATGTGTAACATGCATGTACACACATACCCTAGGTGTACTGGTAAATATTTAACAACCAGTTCTGAAAAAAAAGAAAAAACTGATTTGTGAATTTCTCCAGTTTCTGTGGTATCAATGTACACATTGTGATCGATTTTAAATTAGCAACATCAGTCAACCCAGTCCCAGAGCTCATGATAATTTTAATAGTCACTCTTGTAGGGGTTGGGGATTTAGCTCAGTGGCAGAGCGCTTGCCTAGCAAGTGCAAGGCCCCGAGTTCAGTCCTCAGCCCTGAAAAAAAAGAAATAGTCACTCTTGTAAACCAGTGCAGAGCATACCTCTGCACATGTACTCTACACCACAGCAAACAAACCACCCTTCTCTGTGCCTGCTGAGCACAGCACATCTCATTGCATGGCCGGCAAGACCCTTGACCAGATTGTGATCTACCTGTGCAGGCCACACCCCCCACTCCCTTACCACACACCCAGGTCACACCAAGATCCGTGCAGTTGCCTACCTGACCTGCCAACTCCTGGGTCTTTACAAAGCTGTTTCCTCTGCCTTAAGTTTCCTTGCTACTGCTCTCCTCCCTGGGCCAGCAGAACTCTGCTGATCCTTTAGACCTAGCTCCAATGTTATTTTCTTCATTCCTACAAATCTGTGCTCACTCAGCCAATAGAGATGGGGATGGGAGCCTGTGAAGTACCTGTGGTTGTCTTTGTAACTAACTCAGTGCCATGCAAGATACCTGGAACCTAAGAAGTACTTATTGTTGAGGGGGAGAAGGGAGGGACGGAAGAAGGTCATTCAATATGATCTTACCAGTATGTGTTGAGAAACTAACACTGGTTCAGTGTTGGAATATACCTTGTTGAAGAGTGACACTTATTTTTGCCCTCTTAGGGAATCTCCTGTATGAGAGGGGCCCAGGGCTCTTTGCTGTGTGGCCTTTCTACCCCTACAGAATCACTTTTCTCCCATCCCAAACATAGAGCTCACATGCTTAGCTGGGAGCACCTGCTAGGGAGACGTGGCATTTGAGGTTTCACAAGGAACACTGACACTTTAATGGGGTCCTCTGGACCATAGTGCCCTTTTTCTGGAAATCAGGATTGCTCAGGGAATATCCAGGGGGGACGGCTTAGTTTATACCATGGGCAATTTTAGATGAGAAAAATGACAAATACCTAAGCGATTCTTAAAAATAAGATTCCCTGATGCAGACTTTTGTTGATTGCTAGTCATGTTGTCAACAGGAAGAACACTAGGATATCCTGAAACCACTTGGCTCATCTTCTCTTTACTTTTTCTAATAAGTTTTCCAAGATTGGTGGAAGAGTCTCA
>PVKS010002621.1:69109-115708 GCA_004027875.1 Aplodontia rufa | reverse complement strand
CAAGGATTTGGATATTAAACCAGCAACCCTACAACTGCTTGAAAAAGAAGTAGGATCAACATTACATGACATAGGGGTTGGCACAGTCTTCCTTAACAGGACTCCCATGGCGCAAGCAGTAAAATCAAGAATAAATGCATGGAATGCAATTAAACTAAAAAGCTTTTGCACAGCTAAGGATTCAATCAAGAGTCTCAAGAGAGAACCTACAGAATGGGAGAAAATGTTTGCCTGCTACACCTCGGACAAAGGGCTAATATCCAGAATATACAAAGAACTCAAAAAATTAAAAAACAAAACCACAAATAATCCAATTAATAAATGGGCTATGGAACTAAAAAGAAGCTTTTCAACGGAGGAAGTCCAAAAAGCCCATAAACATATGAGAACATGCTCTACATCACTAGCAATACGAGAAATGCAAATCAAAACTTCACTGAGATTTCACTTACTCCGGTCAGTGGCAAAAATGAAGAATACAAACAATGACAGGTGCTGGAGGGGCTGTGGGAAAAGAGGAACACTGTCACATTGTTGGTGGAACTGCAAACTGGTACAGCCACTCTGGAAAGCATGTGGAGACTCCTCAAAAAATTAGCGCTGAAATGCCTTATGACCCAGCTATCCCACTCCTGGGTATCTTCCCCAAAGAGTTAGAATCGGCTTACTATAGAGAGACAGCTTCATTTATAGCAGCTTAATTTACTATAGTTAAATTATGGAACCAACCCAGATGCCCCTCACTAGACGAGTGGATTCAAAAACTTTGGTACCTATATACAATGGAATACTACTCTGCTATTAGAGAAAACAATATTATGGCATTTGCAGCCAACTGGATGGAGGTGGAAAAATTTTTGCTAAGTATCATAAACTCAGAGACTCAAGGGCCAAATGTTTTTTCTCATTTGTGGAAGCTAGAATACAAGTGGAAACAGTATGATAGATAGCCTAACCTAACAACTACCTCATGAATTTGTATACGATCATGGGGAATCTTGCCTAGGTTCCTGGGGGATAAAGGACAGGGAAGGGAATAGGAAGGACATCTAGGAGACCAGAGGGAGGTAATATGGGGGAATCTAATCAGAGGGGAACCTCCGACCTCCAGGAGAAGTCCAATTAACTTGGGGCTTAAGTAAGGGAAAACATGGAACCATGGGGAACCCAAGGGGGGAAACCATGGTCTGGCACCAGTCTTGGCTTGTCTGTTATTACACTATTGTTCATGATTGTTTGATGATGAATCCCTCCTAACTGTAAGACCATATTTATTGAATAAAAATTTAAAAAAATAAAATATTTTTCCTCTGTGGAAATTTTTATAATCTGAAAAAAAAAAGAAAGAAAAGAAAAAAGGAAAGGAGACTAAGGTAATGACTTCAGAGGAGGGTGAGAGAGAAAGAGAAAGGAATAATGTTTAACAGTTACAGGAAGAAAGTGAAGAAGGGGGTAGCGGAGAAGCTCACCACTGGGAGGCTATACAACATAAAACAAAATGTGGTGATCTGCAAGAACACAAACAAAAGCAAAAACTAACCACAGCAAAACAAGCAAAGCAAAAGAAACAAGAATTAAAACAAAACAACCAACATCTTAATGAAAAATTGGGAGGATTATGGGTTATTTCCACTAAGGAGGTCATAATAGCATGAGATGATGACCACATCTGGCTTCCAGATGAAGGCACTTCCAGGTTGAGGTTGCTGGAGGGCCTGGTTTTTGCTCTTCTCAGCTGAAAGTCAGATTCCCAGGAATCCTCCAAATATTCTGCCACTGATACCTTGTGAATACTGCCTTTCAGCTTTCCTGTGTTGAGACCCTGGGTACTTTTGTGACTGCTATCCAGACTCCTGTCCCACTTCAGTCAAGGCCCCATCAGTTGCAGGCAATCTTGTGGATCCCAGGGTATTTGTGAGGAGAGCTTGCTGCTCCTGGGGGCGTGACTGCCCTGAACTCCTGTCACCTCGTGCAGATGACACTCAGAAATCCAGGGTTCTGAGGCCCTCACATGCCCAAACCGCATGCAGCTCCTGGAGCTGTATCTACCCCAAATTCATGGTGCCTGAGAGGCACACCTACCTGAAACACCCACAGCTCCTGGGAACAACTCTGCCCTGAACTCATGGGACCTGAGGCAGTCAGATCATGGGGCTCCTGGGGCTGTGAGTGGATGATGGTGCCGCACCTGGGGCAGCCTCTGACCCAAATTGCCTGGACCATCATCCTTCTCAATATGGCAATCTCCCCGGCCAGTATGGAAGCATGTTTAAGGTATGTAAACTAAGGCAGACCCTTGGTTCAGCTAAGGAGTGGTAGCCCTTCTGATAGCAGCAGGATTCTCCATGCTACTTTGTTCTTCCTCTATCTATGAGTGTTCTTCCCTCCCTCAGTGCCAAACCAGCAATCCAGTCGCAGGCTGGTGGTCCTTGCAGCCAGAGTGGGTTGGTCCCTATATGATTTTCCTTCCTTGCTAATTGTATCCAAGCCTCTGAGTCTCTAGTTTTCCTTTTTGTCTACTGATGAGTTTCAGCAAAATTTTGCCACTCAGGGGCTGCAGCAGTGGCTTGGCGGTTACGGCACTTGCCTGGCATGCACGAGTACATGGGTTCAAGCCCCAGCACCCACGTACACAGCTAAGTGTCAGAGCAATGAAAGCCATGTGAAAAACTCAATAAAAAATTGTTTCTGTCTTTCTCTCTCTCACTGTCCTTCTCTCTTTAAAAAAAAAATATTATTTTGCCATTCACCCACCTCACAGAAATGCACTTCTCTCTCCATTGGTATCCCGCGTCATGGAGAGATTCTACATGTAGCCCTCCCACTGGGGTCCATTTTCCTGTCTCTCTTTTATCCAGATTGTAAGTGAGAAAAACTCAGATCCTCAGAAAGTTACATTCTCAATGAACTGATTCCTTAGTCTAGAAGGTTTATAAGCCAACATTGATAATTCTATCATCCCAAACATCCTAATGTATAATGTCAAAATTTCTGAATGAGTAGGGCTCTCAACATTATCCTAGATGGGACTTTGTCATCCACCAGCATCCTTAGTGAAGAAATTATGGACCTGTTTGACTCAGCCCAACGTCCAACTCATGGCTCTACCCTGGGAGGCAATCCTCAAATGTCTCCACAGCAGTCTCAATCAAGCAAAAGAATCAATCAGTGAGTTTCTTATAACCTCCAGAAGAACTGGGTACCACCCATCATCTGTATTCCTTTAAATGTTACAGCAAGACTGGGCATGGTGGTGCACCCATGTAACCCCATCAACTTCAGAGATTAGAGCAGGAAGAATACAAGTTCCAGGCCAGTTTCAGCAGCTTTACAAGACTTTCAGCAGCTTAGAGAGACCCTGAAACCAGTATGCAGGAGACAGACTGCATCCTGGTGGAGAAATGCAGTTGGGACATGGCCTTCCCTCAAAAAAAATTTTTTTAAGAGAGAGGGACAGTGAGAGAGAGAGAGAGAGAGAGAGAGAGAATGAATCAATGAATCAATTTTATTTAGTTTTGCATTTAGCTTTGTTGCTCAGACACTTTGTTGTGTACGTGGTGCTGGGGTTTGAACCTGTGTCCCTGTGCATGCGAGGTAAGTGCCAAAACCACTGAGTGACCACTCCAGCACCCCCCCAATTGTTTTTGATGTTCATTTTCTTCCCCCGCCTTTTCTTTTTGCGGTACTAAGGTTTGAACCCAGGGGCACTCTACCACTGAGACACATATGCAGCCCTTTTTACTAAGTTGCCAAGGTTGGCCTCAAACTCACAATCCTTGCATCCTGAGTTGCTGGGATTATAGGATTTACTACCTAGCCTAGCTTCTGATGTTCACTTTCTTTCTTTCTTTTTTTTTTTTTAAAGAGAGAGGGACAGTGAGAGAGACAGAGAAAGAGAGAAACAACTTTATTTAGTTTTTCACATGGCCTTAGTTGCTCCAACACTCAGTTGTGTACGTGGTGCTGGGGTTTGAACCCGGGTCCTCGTGCTTGCTAGGCAAGCGCCAAAACCGCTGAGCCACCGCTCCAGCCCCTGATGTTCACTTTCTATAAGCATTTTTAAAAAGTCAGTGCCACCAACCATTCATGCATATATATTTCTAGATATGTGTGGCTAACTACCTAATAAAAAGAAGTTAAAGAAGGTCTCATGGTTTTACCATTATTTATATATTCCTTATTCAAATTTAGGAGACCAAGTTATGAAGGCATTTAGGCATATTATTGGTGCTAACAGTAGCATGAATTCTAATTGGGATTATAAGAAATCTTAAAACACTGACAACAGGTTCAATGACCCTTAAATCTTGATTTTCAGAAAGATATTTATTTATTTATTTATTTTTAGTTTTCAGGGTTGAGGACCGAACTCAGGGCCTTGTGTGGGCTAGGCAAGCACTCTGCCACTGAGCTAAATCCCCAACCCCTTCAAAGAGATATTTAAATATTGATTCTAAAGTGATCTTCTGATCAGCTGGGCAAATGTTTGACAATTTGCTAGTGCAAACATTCAATTATAATCAATAAATATTTTGACTAAGACATCAAAGTAGTTAAGTGTCAGACAAATTAACTAAATGTAACTGTTTTTTCCAGTGCTGGAGAACAAACCCAGGACTTGGTGTGTACTAGGCTAGGGCTTTAACACTGATATACACTCCAGTCCACTAGAGGTAATTTTAAGACTTTTTTCATGATGAGAAAGAAAGAATACATATACTGAAGTTTTATTTAAAGAGGTTTTGGCTAAGAGTCCATATAATTTTAAGAGATATAAAAGAACTTGGAAGACTAGAGAGAAATGTGGCAACAACATGAAAACTTTCCCTGTCATGGTTTCTTAACTCAAAAAATATTATTATATGTCCCTATATGTCCAAATTGAATTGTCCACATCACCTCACACAAGCCAGCTTGTGAAGCTAACATTCATATAGGTCTCAACACAAATCTAACTAATAGGGAATCATCTATAAGACAAAAGGCTATGATTTATTTAAGGGCAATGTCTTCTAATTGAAAGGGATCATAAGGATCTCAATTGAAAACCTCCCTGGAATTAATCCTTAACTATTGTACTGACATTCTACCTATAATTCAACCCAGAGGCCAAAACTATTAAGAGAACTGATAATGACATGTTTCATCAATTAGGTACTGTAGTCAGGAATTTAATAAGCTTCTGCCAGTTCTTTATTATAAAGTATAGCCCAAAATATTATTTTTAAAAGTTTTGAATTATTTTTCACATTAATAAGAAGATATACACTTGCAATTCAATTCTACAGTCTATTTACCATTCTAATTAAACATTCATAGAGAAGTAAAATAATACCTTAAATGACACATCTTCTCTAAGAAACAATGATGATTTTCATATAGTCTATGTATAAAGAATAAAACGTACAGTTTATACATTCTCTGCATATAAAATGGAAGCTGAAATAAATGATTTTTATAAATAAATGCTATTTGAGTGGGATAACTACTCAGTATAATACATTGAAATCCCAGTATAGGGTTGTCAAATTTATGGGTGTTGACATGTCAAAGCAATTTATTATATTAAGTGTGAAAAGATGATTAATTTTGGTTAGAAATATTTATGTGTTCCCTTGGAAACAGCTCTACTTCCCAAATGCAGCAGGTTACTTATAAATGGTATCTTTTGTTTAGGTAATTATGTTTCAGATACTCAAATTATACACCCCACACATTATTGGTCATAGGAAGAATGTATATGATCCAATAATTTAAAAAAGTACAACATTATGGCTGGGTGCAGTGGTATGCCTATAGTCCCAGCTGCCTGGGAAGCTGAGATAGGAAGAATGCCTAAGTATAGGGAGTTTGAGGCCAGTCTGAGCAACTTAAGAAAGAATGAGAGAGAAAGAGAAAGACAGAGAGAGAGAGAGAGAGAGAGGGAGAGAGAGAGAAAGAAAGAGAGAAAGACAGAGAGAGAGGAAGAAAGAAGGAAGGAAAAGTATAACATTAGGAAATAATTGATTTCAGCAATGAATCTTCATGTAGTCTCCTTTTCAGATTGGTACTCTTAATTGTAAAGTAAAATTTACTGCAATGAATTCTTGGATAGAGCACCAAAATAATAATAAAAACAAAAATAAATAAGTGAAACCATATAACTGAACAGCTCTGCACAGCAAAAGAAATAATAGACTAAAAAAGCACCCTATAGAATGGTAGAAAATATTTTGAGAATATTGCAAACCATATATTTGACAAGGAGTTAATAGCCCAAAAATACAAGAAACTCCCAACAACTCAATAGTAATACACACACAAAAAACCCCAGATAACCTGATGAAAAAATGTGCAAAGGATAAGGACAGACATTTCTCAATGATATACAAATAAATGGCAAACAGATATATGAAAAGATGTTCAACATCACTCATCATCAAAGAAATGCAAATCAAAGCCACAATGAGATATCATCTCATACTTGTTAGAATGTCTATTATAAAAGAAAAAAATATTGGCAAGTTATGGAGAAACTGCAATGCTTCTGCACTGTTGGAGGGAATGTATAAACAACCATGATGGAAAACAGTATGAAGTTTCCTCAAAAAATTAAATATAAAAATACTAACAATGATTCCATAATCCCACTTGTGGATATTTATCCAAAAAAAGAACTGAAATTAATATCTTCAAGAAATATTTGTACACTTATGTTTTGCAGCATTATTCATAATAGCTAAAGGGTGGAAGTGACTCAAGTATCCAATAACAGATGAACGCATAATCAAAATATGGTACACACACACACACACACACATACACACACACCAGAATATTAACCAGAGCAGGCTTAAAAAAACGAAATCCTGTCATATGGGACAACATGAGTAAATGCTGAAGACATGCTAAGTGATCTAACTCTGTCACAGAAAGTTAAATTCTACATGTTTCCAACTATATGAGGTCTCTAAAACAGTCAAACTCAGAAACAGATAACAGAATGGTGACTGTCAAAGTGTGCTAGGGAGGAAAAAATGGGGGGGTGTTATGATTCAATTGGTATAAAGTATTAGTTACTCAAGATAAATATGTTCTAGGAAGCTCCTGCAAAACATCATACCTAATAGTACTGTATTGTACACTAAAAGTTTTATTAAAAGGGTAGTTCTCAAAATTTAAAAAAGGAGAAAAGTACAATTCATTCTAGTCATTTTTATCATTCTGATTTAAGATACTACATTGCTAAGCAAGACTTTATGAAAACATTTTACATTTACACTATTTTTACTTAAAAGATTTGCATAACACATTATCTTGTAAATTCTTCTACATTATTCAGATTTAGTCACAAGTTTGATTTAGTAATCTATCACTGGTCCCAACTAGATATTATTTTCACACATTACATCAATAAATACATCCCTCTAAGCCTTCTTTCTTTATTCTCTAGCAGGACTGTGTTGAAGCAAGTAAGGCAAAGAGATTGTCTAGATTGACTTTAGTTAAATACTCCTAGCATTGAGGTTTGCTGGACATTGGTTTCTGAGTGTGATTCTGCAGCCCTTCCATTATTCCTAACATTTTTTTTTCTGGTAAAAGGTGAACTTCAACTTTTTTTTTTTATAATTTTTTATTTTTGAGCAACCTTACAAGATTTTAACAAAATAATATAAAATGTGTATATATTCTGGATATTGCATTTATCCCCAGGAGTGCCCCCCCCGCAATTACCCTCCCTTATCCCTCCTTTCCCCTTCCCACTATAACTCTAAAAAAAGTACTTCAACTTTTTATGCATGTTTACTTCTCTGGCTTATGATAGCTTTCCCAAAATACACACAATAGGCCTTTATGACGCTGCCTTTTCCCCTCCTTCACTGGGACCAATGCTTCTCCAGTATGTTTAGAACCTTGAACTATTAATTCTTCTCTTTAATCTTCAATTACCCACGCTCACTTTATTGACTCTTCCCCTTCAATCAGAAATCATCTCAAGGTGTTTCACACCTTTAAAATCCTTGGCTTTATGTCATCCTCAAGGAACTACCTATTTTTTTTTCTCCTGAGGTATACTACTTGAAATAGTCATCTTTACTTTCTACTGTTATCAACCAATTACTAGTCTGTTGTCTGCTCTCAAGTTTTAATGAAACTGTGCTGGCGTTTGTAACCAATGACCTCTGCATTGCTAAATCCAATAAACAGTCCTAATCACACTAGGTTCCTGCTGTTTTAACATTGCTTATCACTCCCTTTTTTGTGAAATGTTTAATTTTCTTGATTTCTGTTATTATTAGGTGTGTGGAAAAGACTAACATAATAGGCCTGATTGCTATCCTTTGAAGGGCCTGCTTAGAAAATTGGTTTTTGGATGGCAAGTGAGAACTTGGATTTCAGGAGGCTTCCCCTGTTCCAATAGATAATATAATCTCACTGGACCTAAACTATTTGTGCTAACAATATGGTTTATACTGGACCTGCATTTTTTTTTAGGGAGTTGAGAATTTGAGTACACAATGTTCAAAGGGTAGCTTGTGGACAATATTCTATACATGTTATTGTTGCTGGGAGAAGGAAGCCCATCCTGTGTGACTTCAATGAGAGGAAATCCTTGGAAGCTTGTACTGGTTTCCTCTGGACTTCACCCAATATACTTGCTGATTTCGCTTTATTTCCTTTTTCTGTGATAATTCATAGCCATAAGCACAAATATATGCTGAATTCTGTGAATCATCCTATTGAATTATTGAACCTGGAAGTGGTCTTGAGACCCAGAATCCATTACAGAGATTTCCTACTTTTCTATTACTTCTTGGAACAAGAAGCCCTGTAGGCTCCTGTTAAATATTTTTTTTCCTGTTAAATATTGACATACCTTGTGATTCCAACCTCAGACCACTATTTATTCACTAAACTGATCCCACTGTGCAAACTTATCTACCTCATGGCTTTAAACTATCATTCATGTACTACTAACATCCTGGTCTATATTTTGAAGACTAAACTTCTGTTCAGGTTTAGGTTTCTAAATGCAATTTACTGTTGAATTCTACACAGGTTTTCCAAACTCCCCATGTCACTTCCTGTCTTCAGTTATCTGTTCCCTTAAGACTCCTACCTCCAATCATCTACTTGGTCTGCTCCTAACTTTCCTTAATACCAACAATAGCATGCATTCTCCCAAACTAGATGGCTGGAAATAAATCTTACCCTTCCATCAATCTACACAGGCCATCTTCATATCCTTCACATTCTTCCTCCTAAGTGTTTACTGAATCCTTTCTTCACATCCCACCTGCCATTGCTCTAGTTTCATATCCCTTGCAATTCATGTATTTATAATATTTCATGACCGATTTTTGTTTCTCTCATATTTCCCTTGCCTATTTTTAAGTCCTGCAAAGCTGCCAGAGTGAGCCATTTAAAAATCAACTCTTATCATTCTGTCATTCCCTGTTTATTTATACTGCTTTCCTGGGCTCCAATCACAAAAAAAAAAAAAAAAAGCAAAAAAAAAAAAAGCATAAAATCCTAGTTCATTGTTCTTGGTGTGAGACTCTTCAGAAACACTGAAGCATTTGGAATTTCCTATAAGCAAGAGTTTTCATGTTCTGTACTATTGTTCATGTTACTTCCCCGGCCTACAATATTCTTCTCTAGATTTCCTCACAGGTTAACATTCACCGTAATTTGTAAGCCTTACCTAATGGGTCCAGAAACCCTTTGTAGGAGTTTATTCCTCAGAAAGTCTAAATGCCCTTCAGTGCCTTATGCATCTTTTATTAAAATTGCCTAGAACTAGAGACATAACAATTGTCATTTGAAAAATATATCATCTTCACTAACCCTGATTTTAATTAATTAATCAATTTAAAAAATCTTTTATATTTATTTGTTTATTTCTACTGGGGATTGAATACAGGGGTGGGGTTTATCCCTGAACCATATCCTTAGTCCTTTTTATTTATTTTTAGACAGTTAAGTTGTTGAGGGTCTTGCTAAGATGGTGAGGCTGGTCTCAAATTTGTGATCTTCCTGCCTCTGCCTTCTGAGTTCCTGGGATACCATGTGTGTGCCACAACACAAGGCTTAAAATTTGTTTGAGATAAGGCCTAAGTTGCCTAAGCTGGCCTCAAACTTGTGATCCTGTTCTTCAGTGCTGGTGTCACAGGTATGTGCCACTCGAAGTCCTTTCTGGACAATGGGAGTATGGTGGCCTTGAAAGGTACCTTCTCGAACAATGTCTCATCATCATTGATATATAGTTAAGAGATTAGTAAGTAGGCCCAACATTAGAAGGATATTAGAGTTAAAATGGAATCATATTACCAATCCAGATGTGAGTAGAAGGGCTGATAAGGCATGCCTGGACTGATAATACTTTCAAAGGCACAAAGTACTATACAAATGTAACACAGAACATTGATAGAATTAAAGATAATACCTGAAGTGGGAATCTGCATAGCTCTTTGAAGAATTCTCAAGTAATTACAGTCATGAGCTATTTCACAATGGGAATACATTCTAAGAAATGTATCATTTTGTAACTTCATCGTGTAAACATCATGTATTCGAGTATGCTTACATAAAAATGACTACAATGTCACTAGGCACTATAATCTTACAGGACCACTGTCATATTTGTAGCCAGCTGTTGGCAGAAGTGTAATTATGCAGCACATGACTATACATATAAAGAAAAACTTCTTTTATTCAGTTGCTTTCTATATATAGGGACCCTATGCATCATTTACTTAACCAACACAAAATACATTATGAGATAAAACATCAAAATATTCATTTTCAGATGAGGAAACTGAGACAAATGTCAAAACTGAATTCAAATCAGAATCCATTTGACTCCAAATTCTGTTATTTTTCAATATGCTATATAATTCTAGTTAAATCTTAAAAATCAGCCTAAACTTGATTACCTCATCTTCGCAGGTATCAGCCTTCTTTCCTTTTTTGTCATCTTTATCTTCTTCATCCTCATCATCCTCATCAGCTTGGTCATCACTGTCATCGTCCTCATCATCATCAAAATCACTGTCTCCTCCCTTCCTTCTTCGCTTGCGTCCTGGAGTAGGTGTGCCCAAGGGATGTTGCTCTTCTCCAAGATCGATGCCACCTGAAGTGTCTCTTTTGCCTGTTTTCTTGGCATGAATGATTCTGAGCCTTTAAATATTACCAAATAATGATAATACAGAACACAAAGCTACTCTCTATACTAAACAGTATAACAAAAATTTTAAGGAAAAATATCTTATGGCAATTCTCTGGTGGTAAGCAATAATAGAAATTAGAATTAAGGAAATTGAAGAATTTTTCCTAAAGTTGCAGAACATAATAATTTTCAAGAGTTATTCTTATCTTTTGGCAATAAGAATGCATTTTTACAAACTACGAAAGCTGAAAAAGATTAATTCAAATAATGGCCAAGTGATAATTCTGATTCCTATACTTTGTGACTGAAAAAATTTCAATTCAAATTACTGCAAAAAAACTACCCCTTTCTTCACACTGAAGTTGAATAATTTTACCATGACATTTCCTGGCAAGAAGACAATTAAATTTTAATGTTGAATAAGTTTGGTTAGACTCTATAAAAAACAAATTTTAGTTAGAAAGAAAAAAAAGGGGGTAATTCCATATAGGTTCTATTTATAAGAAGAGCCAACTCATTGCAAATGTGATTACAGGACTTCTTTGAAAGAAAAAAGGAGAAACTGATTTTCTCCTATATTTGAAGCATATAAGCTCAATGAATCTCATTATACTTTTGTCCTTTGCAAATTCTGGCCATATCCCATTATAATTACACATTATCTTTCCTTTAGAAGAAGCAAAGTTTAAATTTGGCCTTTGCAACTCATGTTTTACTAGGAATTTGTTCAAAAAGAAAACAGTAAATTAATAAAACAAAACTTACTTGCGGAGTTTACCTTCCACTACCCACTTATCTCTCCTTAAGTTGGACATGTAATCAATGTTCTTGTCAATTTCACTGTCAATAAAAAAATGAAAAGATTGTATACATGGATTAATTTACTATGCAAAGTAATGCACTTTTGGTAGGTAAAAATGATATAATTGATATTGTGTGTATACACATACATGTATGTATGAATTTATAACTGCATGTACATTTATGTTGAGAAGTGACAATTTTTTCAGTAGTGGATATGAAATTAATATTAGAAAATTCAGTATGGTTTCTACTGTAAGTCAAGAAAGGAATTATCTACCAATTGCCTTTTAAAGACAGAATTCCATTTGGTTTCCATATATTTAAGATGTGATAATTTCCAAAATCAAATAAGGAAATCAACACACATGGAGGAGTGGGGGGTGTAGCCCAGTGGAAGAGCACTTTTTTAAACGTGTGAGGCCTTGGGTTAAATCCCTAGGGTCACAAAAACAAAAACAAAAATCACCAGAACACACATGGATATTTATGTAAGTGGACATATGTACCTATGTATAGATAATACCTGAGTGTGTATAAATATCCAAATGGAAACTAAGAATATGACATTTGGTGATAGCAATAAGAGTGGTGCTTTTTTACTTCTAAGGTAGAAACCACTAGGGAAACACTTATATTGAATTTGTGTGCATGTATATATGTGTGGTTTAAAAAGTGCAACTTGGCATTACTATTTGATATCATGCTCATGCTTAATGAAATTATTCTTTCATCAAACTGTTAAATCTATGTTTATCATACTCTTGAATAGTACCAAAAAGCAGCAAAAGCAAATGAAATATTAATATAGTATCACAGCTAAGATATGTACAAAAAACTTAAAATATCTAGCAATGATAGAAATAAATGTCTCTGAATATTCAGATTGAACCTTTCTTCTAAAAAGGTAAAAGATTAAAAGTAAAATAATTTAAGTCTGTAAACTTAAGTTGACAACAAAAACAAGATGAACATGGATTTATTTATAAAACTTGAAATGCCAGAGTATTAGTATTTCATTAGTAAGAAGAACTAGAGTGCAAAACTTACCTTTTTTTGGGGGGGGGGATGGTTACTGGGAATTAATCCAGAGGTGCTTAACTATTGAATCCATCCCCAGTACTTTTTATTTATTTATTTATATTTATTTTTGAGACAGGGTCTCTCCCCAAGTTGCTTGTGGACTTGCTAAGTTGCTAAGGCTGGCTCTGAACCTGTGATCCCCTCATGCCTCAGTCTCCAGAGTTGTTGGTATTATAGGTGTGTGCCACAGCCCCTGGCTCTTACTTTGACTCTTACATGAGATTAAGTACTTTTGAAAAAGTGTGAATTAATATATTGATAAACCATAATCTAAGGCTATATTAGCATACAACCAAATAATAAATGGCTAGATAATTCTACGAATGACTACTGAAGAAAATCAAGTAGTCATCTGTCCTCCAAGATATCAAAGAAAGAAAAATTATGGATCCCTGCAAGAGTGCTAGGTTCTGGTACTATAGCAGAAAAAATATGAAAAATCTCCAATATGTAAAGAATTAACAAAATTATTAAGCAAAATAGGTAACAGAGTACAAGTTACATATATACAGTATGATCTAACTTTTTCCTAATAGACTGCAAGATGTACATTAAAACATTAGCGGCCATCTCTGAATGGTAAGATTGTATACTTTTAATTTTCTTCTTGGTGCTAGTATGTAAACTTACAAAATTGTCTAAGTAATTTGTACTCTATTGTGATTAGACAAATTCAAAACAGAAAAGAATCACCAGAAGAACCTGGGCATAGCTTACCTCACCACACTCTTGCTGCATGCCAGTTCATTGATAAGGAAAGCCAGGACTGAGGCTTTCTGTGCTGGAGTGTGAGCCTGAAAAGCTTTGGTCTTCAGACTTTCAGTAAGCTCAGTTTGTCCACAATGGGCTTCCATAAAAATCTGCAAAATCTCAGACACATTGTCTCGATTCACACCAACATTCAGCAAATGCTCTCCAAGAGCTGTTTTGGCCTAAAAAGTTTGGCATTTTTATTAGTATTTGTCATAACCATTCATAACATAATAACAGATTAAAAATAATGGTTTATATGTTGCATATACTACTGACAAGAGCTTTATTTATAATTTTGAAGTGAAGATAAAGTAGGACAGATGACAAATATTCAAATACTTCTGTTGTTCTGTTTCCTCTTCAAAGCCTTGGTTTAAAGTCAGGCAAAGAAAAGAGCATACCCATGTATATATACATGAATGTATATAGGGCGTAGTGGAAGTTTTTTTTTTTTTTTTAAGAGAGAGGGACAGTGAGAGAGAGAGAGAGAATCAATTTTATTTAATTTTTCATGTGGCTTTCACTGCTCCAACATTTCATTGTGTAAGTGGTGCTGGGGTTCGAACTCACATACTCGTGCCTGCCAGGCAAGCGCAGTAACTGCTGAGCCACCGTTCCAGCCCTCTTTCAGGTTTTTAAAATAGCTTTTATTTTTCAAAAGTTAACATGAGCATTACAGGAAATAGAAAAACATAAGCAAAGAACAAAGTCATCCAGTCACAAGCAGCTTAGTTAGACGTGTCCATCCAGGTTGTGCGCACACATACACAACATCCCATTTTGTGCGATTGAGATCATGGTGTGTATCATGCTTTTTTTTTTTTTGTTAGTATGTATCAAAGTTTTTTTCTGCTAAAGAAACTGTCCAAATCTTTTCTCAGGTTTTATCTGGACATTTTGTCAGTAATGGCAGGGAGGGGACATTCAAAAGCATTATTACTGTTTTCTAGCTTTATGATGTCATAGGATTTATTGTCTGCTATACCGAATAAAGAGGGATATGAAGGAAAAATAAGTACATCTTGCAGCTCCTCTCTTTACAATGTTATCTAGAGCAAAGCTAACTAAAATGTGTATCTTAATCGGAATTAAGATAAATTTGAAATTATTGAGTATTCACTATGCAACACAGAGTTGTGTGTGTGTGTATGTTTTGCTAGGGATTGAACCCAGGGCCTTATGCATACAGAGCAAGCACTCTACCTCTCGGCCACATACCCAGCCCAACATAGCCTCTTAATGTGCTGGTTTCAAGTACCCTGATTAGTATGCTATTCATTGTAATTGAGCAAGACAAAGTAAAATTTCAGAAGGCACACAGGAGTTCTAATGGCTCTGTGAATTATGAATTCTGTTTTTGATAAATACTGCTTAGGTATTTCTTTAAATCAACTTGGTCTTTGCCTATAGATAGAGGTAAAAAGAGTAATTAAGAATGGTCTGTTTTCCTTAAGCTTTATAACCAGGTTTGCACCATGTGTAACCTACTGCAAACCTACATTTAACTTTGAGAGACATTATGCAAAAATAATTATATCAGTCTACACAATCTTCTGTAATGTTAACTACAAATGCACTGATAGCATAAATTTTTAAAAAAATTATATCATATATATATGTACATATATATATATATATATATATACATTTTTACCTTGTATCCTGTAATTAGACCTGGATCACATACAGCAGCTGAGAGGAGCCTCACAAGCAAGTCTTGTACTTCACCCATGCTGTCCCCTATATTTAGTAATCCCTCTTGAAGAACACTCAGGTTTGGAACATCAATATTCACATCAAAGCCCAAAACTTTACCAAAGTTTCGTAAGAACTGCACCACCATGAGACAGTCTGAAAATGTACTTCCAGAGAGAACAAGTCCTGGAATACGAGGCAACTCTGGCAAAGGCTGAAAAATAAATAAATAAATAAATAAGTAAGCAAGTAAATTTACAATAACTTGAAAATTTAAAAAGTCATGTTATATCTTTTGAAGTGAAGTTGTTATCTTTCTTAACCTTGTTCTACTGGTTTTCCATTTGGATGGTAAATTTCCTGGGAGCATTTCTGCAATCCCCCTAGGACTAAGCAGTATCTTGAGCACAAGTTACAATCAGTAAATTTTGGTTCAACTCAATATGAATTTAAACCTCTGGGAAAGAGATTAATTTTCATTAATTTACATACTGAGTTGCATCACTGATATAATTTACTAGAAGTACCATCTTCTTAACTTTAGTCAAAAGAAAACTAATTTCTACTCAAAAGCGTATCATATGCTGGTAGCGAAGAGTATTTTGTTTTTTTCTAAATTTCTATTTTTATATATGATAGCAATACTACTTCTCTGTAAAGCACTAAGGAAGAGAAAACACATGAGATGCTTGGCTTTCAGAATGATAAACTGTATGGATTCTAACAAACTTGGCTTAATACAAATTGTTATTTTATTAGCTATGTAATAATTGGCAAATGCCTTAACCTCTTTGTGTCTAACAATTTTCTTATCTGTAAACAGAGATAAATATTAGCTCCATATGCCTGTGTTGAGGATTAAATTAAATCATATAATTAAAAGAATTCACACAAGCACTTATCACAGGGCCTGGCATGTAGTCAACAAGCTCAATAAAGGTTAGCTAGCATTACTAAAGCACTGAAAGAGATTATAAATTATAAATCGTAAATTACTCAAATATCTCTGGGATTTAGGAATAAGAAAGACCTTTCCATGCCTTAAAACCTGGAAAGGATCAACAGAAACATGAAAATACTGTTTACTTCTATGATACTTTTCTGTAGATTTCTGCAGGATATCTTCTTAAATTATAAAGTTTGCAGTACTCCACACACATATTAAGAACTGCCATGATCAGTACAGAAATGGCAGAGGTTTACTGGAAGCTAACCAGGTGAGGCAAATTGACCAACACTTAGAAATCTACTGCTCTACCTAGAAACTAAATGGCTTTATAATGGTCTGGCAAAGGAATCAGATGAGAAAACTAGAGAAATTCAACTTATGAATGAAATAGTTACCTTTTGATCTGCTAAGCACATATCTTCATTAGGCTTCTTTAGTTCCTTTGCCATTTCTAATTCTAGTCTTCGTTGCTCTAGTTTGCGTTCTTTATTTAATCTTTTCTCATCACGTTTTTCTTGCTTCAACCGTTCTTTTTCCTTAAAAGGAAAATCATGTACAAAAATTATATGATTATAAATGTTGGAAAAAAACTCCAATAAAATTTAAGAAGTGATCAAAGTGTAATTAGTTGCATGAACAAAAATTCTCTTATGAAGTTTAGGAACAAATTGTGAACTACATAGAAACAATGACTTATTTTGCTTTTCATTATTTTTACCCTTTGAATTTTAAAATAATCTTAGGACTGATAATCATGTTGTATACCTTCAGTATATGCAAAAAATAAATTTAAAGAATCTTAAATACACTCTCACAGTATTAGATTCAATGCATACTATTCTATTATTCAAAATTTGTTCAGTCCTTTGTCAGGTTATGAGTAAAATATTTATTAATAAAAGCAACTACATATTTATAAAAATAAAGCTAACTAGTATCAGCACAAATTTTTTGTGTGGCTATGGGAAGCAAAGAATTTACAGCAGGAAAGTAGAAGCATTGTGTGATTTTGCAAAAGCACTTCCCTTCTCCTTCCCTCCCACCCTTCTTCCCTTCCTTCCTTCCTGCCACAGAGCTGGGGATTAAACCTAGAGTTGCTCCATCATGGAGATACATCTCCAGCCTTTTTCATTTTTATTTTGAGAGTCTTTCTAAGTTGTCAAGGCTAGCTTTGGAAGATAGGAACCTCCTGCCTCAGCTTCCCAAGTAGCAGAGTTTGCAGGTGGGCACACCTGGCTTAAAAGCAGTTCTTTCCATGCAATTAACTAGTCTTAAGATACACCTGTGATGAAATAAAAATATTATTTAAAACTATAAACAATACTTAAGAGAATGTAAAATAACAATTCTGAAGGGAATTCTAAAAGCATCTAAAAATGTTTCAGTAAAGCCAACAATACAGACATACTGGTTTTTATTCTTGTAAGGATTAACATTCTATCATTAAAAACATGAAATTTTCTATTCTAATACCAGTATCATTATTTTATTGCCATCTATCAAATATAATATACATTTAGAGGAGAAATAATAGTAAAATCATAAGGCAATTCTAACATACTACCTCAAAAACCCTACATTGCTGTCGGATTTACATTTACAAAGCTGATTGATTACATCTTTTCCTTGATTAAAAAATCTATTTCTATCAAAATAAAGTCCAAGTCTTCACTTTTGAATTCTCAACTATCTTCTTTCTCAATCTTATATCTCACTTTTATATTCTAATGAAGGTTTAGTTAAAACTGTTTTCTATTCCTGATATATACTTATTTCCTTACCTCAGTGTGTTGGTTCACTCTAATCAAGGAAGTTCGTAACTTCTATCTTGCATCCAAATCCTAACTAAACACTACCACCTCTTCCATATTACCAATTTCTATTGTTCTCATAGTTTTTAACTATCATTTTATCATAGCACTTATTGCTTATTTGTGCCCACATCCTAACCATCTCCACTTTGATTACCACTGGAAATGAGCACCCTGACTGCTCCAGGAAGGAATAGGCAGGGGGAATCACAGAGAAGTGAGAAATTGAGAGAGCTGAGAACACACCACCACATTCAAAAAATTGTTAGTAGTCTTAAGACTGAAGTGTAGTTTGCAGGTTTGATAACTGCTGAATATGATGATAGTGAGCTAGAGGCCAGATCATGAGGGTCTTTTTATATTACATGCATAAGTTACAGTTCATTTTAATATTGTTTCTGGGGTACTGTTTCATGCAGACATTTTGTAATGTAAAAGTTGATGTTATCAGATTGTTGTTAACAAAAATTTTCAATTAATTTTATCAATTATAAATGAAAAACCAGTTTCAGAGGTCTAATGAAATGAAATATACACAATTAACATGTAGCATTTCCACAAAACAGTCCAGATTTTCAAATTGAATTATCAGGTAAAGAAATACTGTTATAACTCTTACAAAAGAGCAGCAGAGTCACTGGTAGAACCATTCTTTTTCCACTTAGAATTGGATTTTCAATTCTTAAAACACATGAAATCTTTTAAGAATTTTTCCAGGGGCTGGAGCCAGTGGCTCAGCAGTTGGAGCGCTTGCCTGGCATGTGCAAGGACCTGTGATCAAACCCCAGCACCACATACACAACTAAATGTCAGAGAAACAAAGGCCAGATGAAAAAATAAATAAAAATTGATTCTTCCCTCACTCTCTCCCTCTGTCTTCTAAAAAAAAATTTTTCCCAAAGAAGAGAATAGAAGGCCAGATTAATGAAGTAGGTAAATATCTCAAAGATTTCAAAGTTAGATGATATAAATTTTTGTACTACATAGGGCTAATCCACACTTTATAATTTTCAAAATAGCAATTATCAATATATTAATTGAGATTACTATTCATTAAAACTTGAAAATAGTTACCATTTCTTTTCAAAATGACAGAAAGTACATATTTGATAATGATGCTCTTTTCATTGTGCCAACTTCTCACAGATAGCAATCTGGGGCTGTGCACACACACTTCATAGATACATGGGCAACAAGTCACAGTGTACAGAATTTCATGAGATAAACATGGATATTCATGAAATATCAACTTAACTAATAAATACAACATTTTTTCCAACTATAAAAGACTGGATATAATACGGAATAGGGCATGAAATTCATATCAGTATATAGGATAAAATGGGCATTTTCAAGAAAAATTAGAGATTTGTGGGAACTTTATCAGTTATAGACAAACATCCATTTTTTTGAGAGTGAGACAGAGAGACAGAGACAGAGAGAGACAAGAGAGAGAGAGTGAATTTTATGTATTTTTTCATCTAGTTTTTGTTTTTCCTCAACTTAGTTATGTATGTGGTGCTGGGGATTGAACCTGGGTCCTTGCATATGCCAGGCAGTACTCTATCACTGAGGCACCTCTCCAGCCCAACAAATATCCATTCTTGTCTACATTTTAATGGGAACATGCAATCCCTCAACTTAGTACAAGATGTACAGGATAAAATGAATCTTATAGAACCAGAGCTTCCAGAATCCCCTCTACCAACAACTAGTATCTGAATAACATATAAAACCAGTCACAATCTAGTCCCCCCCCAAGTTTTAATCTCATATTCTCAGTGTATTTTCCATACTCCAATAATACAGTGTAATGCACCTGTGTGGAGAAGATAGTGCCAGTTTGAAGTTATTGCATGGGTGATGATGATGATAAAGCAACAAGGCAAGACTGGTGTGTACACAGGTTAAAACTGCCCAGTCCTCTCTCTGTGCCCTAGACCTTGGTCTCACTAAGTCACAACACTGTACTTTTGTATGTATCATGTCCTGTGCCTAAACTGCTCAGTTTCTCTTCATGAAGAGTGTATATAAAGCCTATTTTAAAAAATTCTTACCACAACTACTTCAGGCATTTCAATACTTGTCTTCTAAGCATTTTCAAGTAACTTAGTGTAGCTTTTACTACACTGTGCAGTATTTTTTTGTTTGTTTAAAGTTGATCTTTCCAACTTAAGCATGGACTTCTAGAAGGCAGAAAAACTAATATATTCACCTGTTTCTTTGTGTACCTATTCAATGCCCAAGAAAACAATTTGTCAGACACCTCAAGAAAGCTTTAATAATTTTATCTTTCTCTCAAGTCTGTACCAGTCCAACTTCCTGGTCTCTCTGGTCCAGATATTGTTCTTTTATCCCACTGTAATAGGTTTTCACAATGGAATTTTCAGGTTTTCCAAGGTGAGTTTCAGAATAGATCTCTGTTTTACTAGAGATAGTATTTATTAAGCCTATCACAATATGAAAATGTTGCATCATATTTTTTGTTATTAATGGTTAAATCATAGGGCAATAACTTAAGACTTCCTACAAATGCCTACAAAATATAGTTCTAGTGGTATATGGTGGTGTATGCTTGTAATCCCAGTTAGTTGGGAGTCTGAGGCAGGTGCATAGCAAGTTCCAGGCCAGCCTGGGCAAACCCTGTCTCAAAAATAAAAACTAAAAAGGACTATGGATATACTTCAACAGTAAGCATTACTGGATTCAATCTCTCTCTCTCTCTCTCTCTCTCTCTATATATATATATATATATATATATATATATAGTGCTAGAGTATATTATATATATATAGTGCTAGAGTATATTCTGGATTTATCATAAATAATAACACATTAAAATGCCTCCTCTCAGGTTTTTTCCTTCTTCCTATTTTCTCAGTTTTTTGGAAGTACAAAATCTTTAAATAAGTGTGGATCCTTATTATAAGTCTTTATAACAGCCTTTTTATCAGTTTAATTATAGTAATGAAACTTTCTGTATCAAAATTTACTAATGTCTTAGTTATGAAATCATTAAAAACTTCATTCCAAAGCTGAAACATATATTGAAAACAAATATAATAAATTTAGATTATCCTAAGCAGTCAAAAATGCAGAGTGAAAAATTAAAAAATTATTTTTTTACTCACATGAAAGGATTATTTTGTGGGATTCCAAAAGCACGAATGAAAGCATAATAATAACTACATAAGAAAATTTATTCTATTTTAGAGATATAGGGATAAAACTCAATGAATGTGGTAGAATGACCTATTGTTGTAACATTTACAACTTGTAAGATTACAAAACAGACTGTTTTTAAGAGAACATGTTGCAAACAGTCCATTTTTTTTTAAGGACAGTGAGAGAGAGAGAGAGAGAGAGAGAATCAACTTTATTTAGTTTTTCATGTGGCTTTAGTTAGTCCGAGACTTCGTTGTGTATGTGGTGCTGGGGTTTGAACTCATGTACTCGTGCATGTGAGGCAAGCACCATAACCGCTGAGCCACCACTCCAGACCCAGCCCACGGTTTTTGCGTTTCTAGTGGGACCCTTCCGTGTTTGTTCTGGGCATAATTAGGAAAATACATTTCTTTGGACAGTACTTGTAGTCAAATTTAAAAGACATAAATATAATTTAAAAGACAAAAGACTCCCTCAGGGTACAGGAAGAATAAAAGCATAAATAAGATTCATAATGCAAGCCATTTATAGCAGACATATAAAGAACAAAATGATCCTGCTTTATAGGTCACATATTGAATATAAGTAGATCAGATAAATTTTTTTTTAAAGAGAGAGGGACAGTGAGAGAGAGAGAGAGAAATAGAGAGAAAGAATTTTTATTTAGTTTTTCACATGGCCTTTGTTGCTCCTAGACTTTGTTGTGCATGTGGTGCTGGGGTTCAAACTCACATACTCGCATGTGCCAGGCAAGCACCGCAACCGCTGAGCCACCACTCCAGCCCCAATCAGATAAATTTTTAAAAACACTATTACTTTTACAGTTTATTTTAATATATGTCAGATATTCAGAAAACTAAAAGGAAAAAGCTATGAATCACCTGATTGAAGAAACTTGAAAGGTACTTCTTATGTTATATAGGAACAAAATAATTATCTTTAAAAAGAATAAAATCTACCATTTGTCATATTTTCTTAAAACCTACCAAAGTAGTACATGAAAAATTCTGTACTTATTTAACTATCTTTAGGGCAATTACTATTATATAAATTGTCTTCTGAATTAAAAATTAAATTTTTTCATTTGCAAGTGAGAATTACAGATTAAATTTCTAAAATCATTTTTTTCTTTTTTTTAAAAGAGGGAGACAGTGAGAGAGAAAGAAAGAACCAATTTTATGCAGTTTTTCATAAGGCTTTCGTTGTTCCAACACTTCATTGTGTACGTGGTGCTGGGGTTTAGAACTTGCGTTCTCGAGCATGCCAGGCAAGCACCATAACCAATGAGCCAAGGCTCCAGCTCCTCCAAAATCTTTACCAAATAAAATTAACTCTTTTTTTTTTCTGTTCTGTTTTTGAGAGGGAGAGTGAGAATGAGTGAGGGGGGTGGAGAGAATCAATTTTATTTTTATTTTTTCATCTGGGTTTTGTTGCTCTAACCCTTAGTTGTGTATGTTTCTGGGGTTCAAACCTGGTTCCTCAGGCATGACAGGCAAGCGCAATACCGCTGAGCCACTGCAGCAGCCCCTAAAATTTACATTCCTTTTTTTTTTTAAGAGAGAAGGACAGCGAGAGAGAGAGAGAGAGAGACAGAGAGAATCAATTTTTATTGAGTTTTTCGCATGGCTTTCATTGCTCTGACACTTAGTTGTGTAGTGGTGCTGGGGTTTGAACCTGTGCACTTGCACATGCCAAACAAGTGCCATAACCACTGAGCCACCGCTCCAGCCCCCTAAAATTTACATTCGAACGAACAGTTAATATAAATTTACTTGACATTTGTTTCTAAAAGCACTTTAATTTTAAAATAGAAATTAAGTACATTTGTATAAGTATTGTTTTGGTACATTTATTTTGTCTCTAACTAAAAAGTGGATTTGCTTTGAAAACTGTCTACAAGTGCAATTCTACTTTTTATTTTCACTAAGTAATGACTGATATGAATACAGGATTTTGAAATATGCTCATGACTTGAGTCATTGAGGGACAATGGTTTTCAAATTGTTTATTAGATGATTTCTGAATCCTGAACTACTCTCGCCTACATAATGGTTTTGTCTCCTAAAGTGCTGACACAGTCATTCTGTGATACATGTTTATTTAATGAACTTTTGTATTTTACTGATTCCTGAGGAGATATACAAAAGACTCTTGTGATGTCTATGGTTGATTATTCAGTTAATAAGAATAAAGTGATTATACATTTGTATAATTTGTAGTTTTAATAACTGAAACAGGATATTTTGGGTAAAATGTCTCTCATGACACTTGAACCAATTTGGTTTCTAGTGATTAGTAATAATGAAAGAGATGTTTTTCATATTACTTGAATTATACTAGGACATAATAAATATTTTATTAGTCTTTCTTTTTCTTTAAAGAGAGAGTGAGAGTAAGAGAGAGAGAATCAATTTTATGTATTCTTTCATCTGGTTTTTGCTTTTCAGACACCTATTGTGTATGTGTTGCTGGAGTTTGAACCAGGTCCTCATGCTGACAGCCAGGCAAGCACTCTACCACTGAACCACCTCCCCAGGCTCCCCCTATTTTTTTTTAATTCTTGAGGCTAAAGACTATTAGTTCTTGTATTATGTTATGAAAATATTTATGAATTATGATGCTTTAAAATGAGTAACAAGATAATTTACATAAATCTGATTTTTCTTTTTTACTAATTGTAGACTTATTTAAAGGAAAAGCTACAGAATCGGATTTCTAAACTGAAGAACCAATAGAATTGGGATTCTTTTTTAGTGAAAATTGAGGCAGTACTAGATCAAAAAGTAAGACTGGTATAATGTACAAAAAGTCACAGGTAGTATTTGTGTTACTCCCGTATTTGATGGATGTGAAGTTTCTTGGAGTAATCTGAGATATATTATAGCATATTTTTTTAATGAACAAGGTAAAAGCAACTAGTTTTTTTAAACTTCATAATTCTTTCAACACTACTTGTAACATTTGCATTTTTGTTTAGCATATTTTCCTTTCTTCACAATCTAAAAATTAAAGGTCTAAATGAATTAAAGTTTAGAATCAATATTTCAACATAAGTCATTTAGAATTTTGAACTGGCCTTTCCTAAGTTTCATATATTCTTCATTTTATAAGAAAGTTTGTTCGTTTTATTAACAATAACAAATTTTTACAAATTTGGAATTGCTAATAGGCAGTAAGTAACAGGTGGCAGAATCTAAAGCCAAGTATACCCATTATTGACATTCTACCAGTTATATAGTGTGCATGTTATATAATGATGAGGAAATGGGCAAGTGCATATAAAAATGTTTTGTTAACACCAAGTTAGAAGTTATATAAAAGACTGGGTGATTTTGAGTTGTCTGTGAAAAAATACGACTCATGATCCGGTAATCTCACTGTTGGATATACATCCAAAGGAAGTGAAATCAGTATATTTATATTGAACAGACATTTGCACTCCTGTGTTTATCATGGCACTATTCAGAACTATTAAGAAATGGAAACAACTTAAGTGTCCATCAACTACAAATGGTTAAAGAAAATGTGTTACATATATACCACAGAATACTATTTAGCCATAATAAAGAATGAAATCCTTATAATATTAAAGTAAAATAAGCCAGGTACAGAAAGACAAATATCACATGACTTCTAGAATATAAAAAAGTTGATCTCAATTAAAAATATGAAAAAAAATGATTTTTTAAAAATAAAGTTGATCTCATAGTAGTTGAGAGTTGATTGGTGTTTACCAGAGGCCAGGGAGAGTACTGGGGAGGGAGGGCTGGGGAAAGGTTGATCAATGGGTACTAAGTTACAGGATAACTATAGCTAATGAAAATGTACTATACATTTTGGAAAGTTAGAAGAAAGGATTTTTTAATATTATCATAAGGAAATGAAAAGTGAGAACACAGATACGTTTAACATGACTTAAATATTATTGCAATGAATACATATATTAAAACATCACCTGGGACCCTGCAAATATATATAATTTAATGTTTTTGTTTTTAGGAATGAATTTAAATAAATGATAATTACTTGAAGAAAGTCTTGTTGCTTAACTGTTTACATTGTTAAGTTTTTCTCTCTAATATGATTACTACATCTTGAATATTTTTTTTTTGGTTTTTCCACAGTATCTAATTTAACACTGGTACAACATAATAGTTTAAGAAATTAAAAAATAACTGATTACAGATATATGGGTGACACTCATTAGAAGACTACAATTTAAAATAAATGACTAATTAATAAAATCACCCAGTCTGTTAGCAGTCCTTTTCACAGGTCTATTCTTAGTGTATTACCTATGAGATTCTCTCAAACATTATTTGTGATACTTTATTATATTGTTATTTTAAAATAGCAGTTACTTGAACATCTGACTTTAACAAAATAAAAGCACCTAGAATCAAATAAAATAATGTTTTTAGGGCTGGAGGCATAGCTCAGTGGTAGAATGTTTGCCTAACATGAATAAGGCCTTGGGTTCAATACCCAGCATCACCTTTAAAAATATATATACATAAAATACTTAGTTGATCACAGGTCTACAGGCACCAGTCATTAGAAGAACACAATCTAAAAATGAAAATGGCTCGAGAGCTGGCTCAGTGGAAGTGCATTTGCCTGGCATGTGTGAGGACCTGGGTTCCATGCCCAGCATCACCAGTGGAGGAAAAAGAACAGATGAAAAAATAAAATTAGCTATTTTTTTCTCACTGACTCTCTCTTATAAAAAAAAATCAAAATGACTGACTGATAAAAAAAATAACCAGTCTGTTAGCAGTCCTGTTCACAGGTCTGCCAGATGGGAACTTCATCACCCACTCAGAGGGCTGCCCAGTTGTTTCCATCCAAAGAATGAATGCATGCCCGCACACAAATACACACAATTATATAAGAAGAATTATATGGACAGAAAACATTCTAATGTAGTCACTCTTTAATTTTGTTTTATCCTTAATTTGTTATCTTAATTCTATAATTTACACTTTAACTCATTCCTTCATTTATTTATCTATAATTTTCTAACATGCTAAGACAGACAAGAGCTCTAAAAGATGTTACATCCTGGAAGGAGACAAAGCATTAACAAGTATAAAAAGGAGTTCATGGGTTGAGATCCCCATTTTCTTTTTTTCCTTTTTCCTCTCTAGTTTCCACATACGAGAGAAAACTTACAACCCTTGACCTTCTGAGTTTTGCTTATTTCGCTTAACATAATGATCTCAAGTTCCATTCATTTTCCTTTAAATGACATCATTTCATTTTTCTTTATGGCTGAATAAAACTTCACTGTGTATATATACACCACATTTTCTATATACATTCATTCACTGATGGACACCTAGACTGGTTCCATAGTTTGGCTATTGTGAATTGTGCTGTTATAAACATGGGTATGCATGAATCACTGGAGTATGATGACTTTAGCAGAATATCTAATTTTAATTAGTTTTACGTATGCTATGGCTGCTACGCTCCATGAACCCAGATCTTATCCAACTCTCTGCAGCATCCTATCCTGCTCTATCCACAGGACAGAGTATAAATATGAAAGCCTCATATCCTTTGAGCCAGAATGCCTCTTTCACCTTGGTATTTCCCTTCTCAGATGATCTTATTTTTACTATCTCCTTCTTCCAAACCATAATATGCATGGAGATAATGCTCTGGGTTATTTTTATTATAATGTCTTTCTTTCTTAGCTTTCCTCTAACCCGGGAAAAACCAGAATGATAAGCACTAGGTCTTCTTATTCCTTCTGGTGGAAAAGAGGAGGAGAAGGAGGAAGAGGAAGAAAACTTCTTAAAAAGGAAACAGGAAAGAAGGGAGGAAGGGGGAGGTAAGGGAAAGGAGAGAGGAAGAGTAGAGTAGTGACAGGGAAGAATTTATCCCTTGAGGGATTTTCCAGGTATTTTTCTTGAATTTCTAATTGCTTCTTCATTTTCATCTCTCCAGACTGAAGGAAATTAGGTTGAACGTTCAGGATTTTAATTAATCTCATTCCTTTCTCTTCCTACCACCATACTGTTTCCAGAAGGGAATGTAAAGAACAGTGATGGCTTTCTCTTTTCCTGGCTGTCATTTTTCAGAGATTAGGGTTATAATTCCATGCATAGATAACATTCCATTATTATGTCAGGTGTAGAGGAACTGGATAATCAACAAGTTAGGGAAAATAACATCAGGAAAAATGTTAGGGCTTAAAGTTTAGGAAAGTCACAGAAAGTGATTGGTAGAGGCAACTTTAAAGGTAATCTGTGTTAGTGATTCCCAATCCTGGCTATGTATATTGCTAGGGCCCACTGCACAATGCAAATACAAATATAGTAACTAACTATAAGTGTTATGTGTGCCACACACTGTTCTAAGAACTTTACACATATACTAACACAGATGCAAATCCATTTAAACATCACTACAAACCTAGGAATTACAATTATCTCCATCTTGTACATCAAATCAGTCACAAAGAGGTTAAATAACTTGCTTAAGATCAGATAGCTGGAAAGTACTAAAATCAGAATCCAAATTCAGGAAACCTGTCTACCCTGTCCATGTTCCAAAATGATATACATAATATTGTATCCGTATCTATATATCTGAAATCTATCTTAAAAATATATGCCAGAACTGGGACCAAAATAATAAAATAAAGGCTTCTCAACTTATAAATAATATCACTTTCATTAATTTGTATGTATGTATGAGTCTATATATGTATGTACATATGTATATATGCATTGTGGTGATAAGGATTAAACTTAGGGCCTCATACATGCTAGGCAAGCACTGTACCACTAAGTGACATCCTCAGTCTAATTCTCCTTTTTTAAATGTTTATCTCGCTTGATGATACACAACTCTAAGAGGTATTATTTCAATTTTAAAGAAATAGTCTGAAGAGGTAAAGCAAATTGGTGGCAGAGTTAACATGTAAATTTGAGTTTCTTAACCTCCAAAACCCTGGTTATAAAGGTCATACTCTGTTCAACTTCTAATGTAGAATGTTTTCCTCCATAACATATTTTAACCTTTAACGGACTTGTATTAAATTCTAGTAAGTTTATTTTGATATACTGAAAAAAATTCTTCTTCTGAAAGATCTATTAATCTATTTTAAAAGAAAGTCCTTATGACTAATTTTACACATAGAATGCTAAAGAATAATTCTGATAGCAGAAGTCCATGGTTGGAATTATTTGAGTTTAAATTTGGACATAGGGCTTGTCTAGGCATGCTATAATATTAATTTTGTGACATTCTTGTTATATTAATAAGTAGCAACTTTTATTAAAACATACCATTCAACACATTTAGAAAAGATAATTAAAATCTCAGCCAGGAAAATTAACACATACATTGGAACCCTTCTTATATTCTTTTTTATTTTAACACTGAGTTATAATTAATCTCTTTAACTTTTGTTCTGCTAATGAAAGTCAATAAATCAGGACAAACTCATATTTTGAAACAATTTATGTTTAGAAGAGGCAACGCTTCAGGAGAAAGCACCAATTTATAAGGTATTTTTTTTTAGAAACATACACTTACTTCTGCTTTTTTACGAGCCTCCATAGCTTTCATAAGCATCATATGCTGTCGTCTCCGCTCTCGTTCCTATTAGGCCAAATCAAATTAGAAAACTAACTCAACCAGAGTTAAAAGTTTGATTTTCAAATGGAAAACAACAACAACAAAACAACAACAAAAACAAAACTCAGTATAGCATGTTTAGCATTTATAGACAAGTCACAGTAAATACTAAATATAAGACAAGAATGGCCAGTCTGTGCATGTTTTAGTTCAGGTTTAGAAAGCAAATACAAGAACAATCAAAAGCAAAAAGATAAAGCAATGAACATGGAGACAGTGTAAACAGAAGCATACAAGATTTACTTATGGTCAGTTGTGATGCTCCTTCAAAAGCTGGCAGAACAAAAAGCATAATGGTTGGCTGGAACAGGTCAGTTACCTTACATCTGCTATTAGAAAAACCACAAATACTTACTATAGCCAATTGAACTAAAGTTTGTATTGTTCTTAAATTTTTAGATATGGCAGAAATTGATCTATAATCATTTTCATGGGATGGTTTCAGAATTGGTTAGTTTTATTTCAGGTATAAAATCATTTTGTAAATTCAATAAGCCAAGAAATTAGAAAGGGCTTTTTTTTTTAAAAAAAAGATTTTATACCAATTTATAAAGCTAAATTAGTCTTAGTTCAGACACAAACACAAACAAAATGGGATATCCCTATTTACTGATGTCAGCCACTTGATGCACTGTTTAAAACCACAAAATCTGCACCATGGGCTAATAAGTGTGATCTAAAATGTGCAGTATGAACATATGGTAAGCACAAGCTTTATTTGATTAATCTCATTTTATTTTTAAAAAATCACATGTGAATAATAACTAATTGATTGTTGTTGTTGTTTTCTTTGCAGTACTAGGGACTGAACCCAGAGGTATTCTACAACTGAGCTACATCCCCAGCCCTTTTTAAAAACTTGCTAAGTTGCTGAGGCTGGCCTTGAACTGGAGATTCTCCTGCCTCAACCTCTTGAGTCACTACAGTTGTGTGCCATGTGCCTGGCTCTAATTGATTTTTTAAAAAATGTATTTGTAAATATATCAGGATAAATATTCAATATTCTCTCATCAAACAAATTCAAAATTCCCATTGTACTCAATGGTAGTTTTGCATCTAGAATGATGGGAGAACACAGGTCAAAATAGTATGTAACTGAATAGTAATCCAACATTCCTTGTGACATCAGTAATGTATATTTTTAGAGAGCAGCCTTATTTAACACTTATGCAATTCAATGAAAAATCTTAGAGATGTATCATACTTCGTTATAGACAGACAAGCAGATGTATGCAATGCACTGTGCTGTAAAGCCATGCAGCAGTATGTAATATGACAGCAGCCAGTGCTACACTTTTATGCATTGCTATGACAACCATATCACAACCAAATCACAATGCGGTGTTAGATGTACAAAAATAAACATACCCATACCATATCTAGTCTATGCCTCTCCAACTCCTGGTAGAAAGAGTTGGCACAACATTATGAAACAGAAATCACAGAGTCAAAAAACCAATTTTTAACCCCCCCAAAGATACCAATACCAAAGCAAGGCAATAACTATGAGATGAAAGAAAAACTTAAGCAGGAATTATATTAGAAATTTTAAAGAAAATATTTTGAAGATTTTCCCCCAAATAGTTTTAAGCAAAATTATAAAACATACAATAAATTTCAACAGTTGCATAATCACATGTATACAGACCTGATGCTTTAGAAGAACAGCTTGTTGTCGTCTCATTTCTTTTTCCTTAAAAACAAGAAACTTTTAATATATGAATTTTAGGAAACAAAACATGCTAAAAATAATGTACCTTTATCTAAGATTATACAGTATTACATTAAGTTGAGCCATATAAAATTGCAAAGATTCCATCACATTTTTACTTATAAAATGGCAATTCAGGGCTGGAGTGGTGACTCAGCGGTTTGGTGCTTGCCTAGTCTGTGAGAGGATGCAGGTTCAAACCTCAGTACCACGCATACAATGAAATATTGGAGCAACAAAAGTCACATGAAAAACTAAATAAAATTGATTCTCTCTTTCTGTCTCTCTCACTCTCCCTCTCTCTCTCTTTTTTAAAAATGGCAATTCAATTTCACGTAATTCTAATAATTAATATAAAAACTGTGTAATGCTGGAGCAAGGGTCTTTAATAGACATTTCAACTTAAAACTCAATGAATGACCTAACAACACACTTTAATGGCATACCCACGGAATGAACAGTGTGTCAGAGCATATCAGATACAAATCACA
The DNA here is from genome assembly GCA_004027875.1 of Aplodontia rufa. Lineage (NCBI taxonomy): Eukaryota > Metazoa > Chordata > Mammalia > Rodentia > Aplodontiidae > Aplodontia > Aplodontia rufa. Next base: position 84,450 of record PVKS010002621.1, on the reverse strand, counting down.
CACGTATTTTTAAATTTATTTTAGTATGTTACATTGTAACTCTCAAATTTAGCATATTGTGGCTTTTTTGTGAGTGAAAATGACAGACTTTGGTGATCAGATTGAGATTTCCATACCCACCTATAGTTCATACTACCATCCCAGAGGGATAGGGCTGTAATGCAAAGAATTCTAGGAATATCACAGGTTTGAATATTTTTTAATGATAAAATCTGAATGAAATTAATATTAAGAGTACGCATATAAAAAGGGTTAGCATCTAAAGTAACAGACTGTTGAAAAGATAAGAAACAGAGGCTATGGGTGTAGCTCATATATAGGGCTGGTGCTTAGCATGTTTAAGGCCCTGGGTTCAATACCAGCACAACCTCTGCTCTCCCACCCCACAAAAAGAAAACAATTTTCTAACTGTTTCCAACACTACTAGGTTCACATAGCTGCCCATTTTCAGAATTCAGTTATCAGAAGTGGAAGATAAAAGGAGAGAACATATCTCTTGTACTTTGTGCTAGGAAACACCTCTTAACATTTTGTGTTACAATAATTAACAATGTATAATTTTATTATTAGTAAACTGTAGTTGATAGTTATGTTTCTATATGTTTCACGCTTTTACAAAAACAGTTACTGGACAGTAACAAAAGTAAAGTTATAAGGGGAGAATCAGATTTGGGACACAGTTTAAAACATACACATAAATGATACACAAAATCATTCTGGGGGATCATTCTTATCAAGCAAAACTGTTTACAGGTGTTATGCAATAATTTGCATTTCTGATTTGATATCTCCTTTTTAAAGAGTTCAAAGCATTGCATAAAACCTGTAAAATGAAATAAAAATACACATAATATACATACAATATACATACAAATAAAGGCATAATTTACACATTGTATCTCCTAAAATGTATTTTAGATAGCCATTTTGAGGAAAGCTTTCTTTTCATAATTGATCCTGGCATAACACATAGTTTTTATTTTTCAAAAATAAAAACTCTGATTCTCATCTAAACTAACCTTTATTCGTTTCTCGGCCTCCAATAATTTGGCATTTGCCGCTTCTTCCTTCTTTTTCTTTTTAGCCTGTGCATGCAAAACAGGTCTCAAAGTCATGCAACAGCATCACTACAACTTGCAAATAATCTAGACTTGAAATGAAGTTACATGCCTCACAAGGTACAAAACAATATGTAACATATATGCAGACACTTACAGATTACCCCCCAGTTGATATTATATTTAACACACTAATTTTATTTCTAATTTATAGATTAGCATTAGGATATATCAAAAATTCTTAAGAATATGACAACTTTTCTTGTCTGCAAACTGTTAAAAATCTGTAACCACTGAATGTTATTTTATCTTAGAACTTAAACACATAAAAAAAGATTTTGTCATTTATTACTTTTTTCTGGTTTTAAATATAATATCTAAAAATTTAGAAAACAAGGTAGATTTTAACTGAGAAACACTATTCTAAGAATAAACAAGTAACATTTAAAATGCACATGCCTACTTTATTTGAAAATCCTTTTAATACTTGTCACTTAAGAAAAAGAAATCCAATATTTGGTTATAACCACTAAATGAAGCATTAAAATTTTCCCTATCTGTATAATGTAGTTAAATTTTAAGTGTTTCTTTTTTTAATAGAATGGAAACATAAATTTTTCATGAAGCATATTTTGACAAACATCAAGATCATGCTATCAAATATGAACTTCATAATCTTAAAGTCACTAACTAGTTAGTTTCATGACTATCTGTTCGCCATTGTCAATATACTTTAAGATAATTTTTTTGAGAGTTTTAAAATTGATTTGAAAATGATTAGAGAAAATATGTATACTTCTAGAAGGGAAAAAACTGTAATATAGAAAACCTCAGCTATCTGGAGCCCACAGAGAATAAAGTGGTCTATAAAGCACCAGTTTCCTGAATAGCTGAGAAGTTATAATAATTTTAAACATTAAAAGTTTATTTTCACTATGTTAGATGGAAATAATCTAGAGATATATGCCTGTTTAGACACAGTACATAAACATAATTTGGCTTTTTCTTGATGACTCAGGGCAATTATTTTGAACATCGGTTATTATGCTGCTCAGTTTTGATAGAGTAATGCATTTGGGCTATTAAGGTACTGAAAATTGCTTGCTATTCAACTAAAAGATTACAAACTCTTGCTAGGCTTTTGAGTTCCTGTATATGCCAGCTGGAGTTGTATTGTATTTTTCCCTTGCTGTCTTTTGACTATTACTTTTATTGTTGCCAACATGTATTCTATCTTACTCTAGTAAGCTTGCATGGAACAGAGGTATGCTAGAATCAGCAAGCTGTGCCAGTGAAATTGTTTTTGCATTTAAAATTTAATTTTAGAATGTTTACTTTTATAAATGTTTGTTTCAAAATTGAAAATAAGTATCTAAGCCCTAATGACTTCTAAAAGTAAAGTTTATGGTTTTAGCATATGAACTTTATGACAACTATGTTAGGTGGTCAAAGGTCTTTCTTTTTCTTGTGCCTAATTTCCTGGCTTTTTACTGCCAGGCTTACATGAACTTGCAAAATAAAGTTCAGAGAAGGTCTTACTTTATGCATTATATTTAAAGACAATTTCTGATGAACATGATAATTTGTACAGGTAAGAGACATACAGGCAAAACTTTTATTTTTTTGCACACATAAAAAACATGATTATATTACTTTAATTATATTAAATTTAAGAACTACCTCTAGAATTTGCTGGGCTCGAAGTTCTTTCTCCATTCTGATTTGCTGTATTCTCTTTATTTTTTCCTGCAGGAAAAATTATGATAATTTAAAATAATAAAATAAATACTGAGGTAAAAAATGTTTAACTGGAATTACATAATTTAAGAAAAAAATCACAAAACCATCAAAAGCTGTTCAGGCTGTATATAAAAATTTTAGTTATTTATTAGAAAATCATATGTTTCCATGTCTTAAAAATTGACATGATTTTACAAAATTTCTCATAATCTCTAAAAAAATGCTAAATAAATATACAAAGACCAGATAAATAAAGTTGATTAAACTTATACATCCTGGGAATCTTTATAAATATTTGTAACTGCAAATAAAAATTAATTTGAAATAAAGACAGGATAGAAGAGTAGAAAAAGGTAGTGTTTCCAGAGTCAGAATACATAAGGCTAGTTCTGGGTTAATGTCATTTATTAGATGGTCTTGAGCAAACAACTATTCTTCTATCAAAAAGGATGAGGTGCTGGCCCTTTCTTACTGTCCTGAATATAAAAAATAATTTCCATTCTAAAATGTATATTTTACATGATGAATAACATGATATATGACATTGCTTTTAATTACCTCAATAAGCCCATGTAAAAATAATCTACAACACTTTAAAAAATGGACTAATTCCAATTTAAAAGTCCACGGAATTGATTATATATAACACAACTAATATACATGATGTCTGAATTTAATGAGCTGGAAGTTGGTTATGTTTTATTTAGTGATCATTTAAATTTTGATAAGAATTTACATTGTGATTTAAACAAATCCTCATATGCTACAAGCATACTATTAGCAATTTCATGCTTATAACTTCCATTTGAAAGTCCCCAAATGGCAGTGATGAGAATAAAAGACATAATTTTCATAAAGAAAACACCTGAAATTTCGTACTTCAAATTCTATTTATCCTAGAATTTCCAAACCAAACACTTTTTTTTTTCTTTTAAGAGAGAGGGACAGTGAGAGAGAGAAAGAGAGAGAGAGAGAATCAATTTTATTTAGTTTTTCATGTGGCTTTTGTCGCTCCAAGACTTCGTTGTATACTTGGTGCTGGGGTTTGAACTTGTGTACCTGCGCATGCCAGGCAAGCGCTGCAATGGCTGAGCCAACACTCCAGCCCCCCAAACACTTTTTACACTACTGTATATTACAATTCCAGATGCTAGTTGTACCTTTTGAAGATATACTTTACTGTATGTTTTATTCCTTTTTTTTTTGGTATACTGATGTTTTTTATGTCCTGCAGAGGTTTACTGCATGATAATGAGATTTTCGGAATTACTGTTCTGATTTCAGAAGGCCGATCCCCTGTGATTTTTTGCTGTTGCTTATCCTCTTGGTATTAAGTCTTATAGCTTATTAGAAATAAAAACCCAAGGGTGTTTTTTTCATGTAATTTCCAGTTCTTAGAGAAGAATGTGTTTGATTCATATTTGATGTATGTATTTGGATTATAGAGCTTGAGACCTAAGTAAATCATATTTATCACCTATTTTTTTTTTTTTGCTCTTGTCAACTATAAGATTTGAAAGTGGTAGGCCCTCAAATAAGCGAAAGTTATCTACTGTACTCTTATGCACAGAGATAGGTAGAGAATCATGGGCTTAAGTAATCTTAGGTTTAAGTACATTCACTGTAAAGTATTATTTTAAATATTCAAGTGATTTATGTGTATTATTATTTGGTAGCACTGTCACCAACAGATATATAAACATTATTTATAAATTATTATAATAATAATATAGTCACCTTATAGTACTGAGCACGTGTAAACACTGAGCTGATAACTTTACATAACTTTTACATAAAATATTTTTTAAAACATTGAAATTATCTTCTTTTTATAAAAGAGAAAAACTGAGATTTACAAAGTAAATATTTTGCCTTATGTCCAAATTATTAGTAAATACATAGCCCTGTTCAGATTCCAATGCCTGTGTTTCTCTTGGTTCATCATACTGCTTCTGCAATCTTCCAAAAAAGTGCCTTAAGGAATCTATGTGGAATAGGGGTGTAGGTAGTGGTGGAGTGCTTGCCTAGTATGCCCAAAGCCTGGGTTTGACCCCCAGCACTGAAAAAAAAAAAAAAGAGGAGGAGGAGGAGGTGGAGGAGGAGGAGAATGAGGAAGAAGGGAGGAGGAGGAGATTCTAGTGATATACTAGATGGAAGAAAACAATCCAAAGGATGAGAAACACAGGCTGCAAATTTTATTCCAGATTTGATTGTTAACTTTAAAATACTCATCATATCCAGGAGTAGTGGCACATAGCTGTAATCCCAGCTACTAGGCAGACTGAGGCAGGATAGCATCAAGTTTGAGGACAGCCTAGGCAACGTAATGAGACATCCCCACATCACTTCCAAAAAAAAAAAAAAATATATATATATATATAAAAATAAAATGGTCATTACGTAACAGACTGTGAGTCAGACTATTCTATATTTTGATTCACGTTGTAGGCAATAAAGGATATTCAGATGGTATTCTGAGATTAGTCTCAGATAAATGTCTTGATAAATATCTAAGTCCAATTTATTTGCATTCATGTTGCTAGAAGCTTTTGCTTTTTTAAAGTGTGGTAAAGATCATGGGATTTAGGCTATGGCCATTTTAGGCCTTTAGGATCACAAAGTTTAATTTAAAGTACTAATGGGATCTGATGGGTTAGTGTAATAAAAATAGCAGTATTTCATTTAAAAAGAGATATAAATTTATTCATATATGTGTATACACAATTCAGTAAATATTTACAATATTTTTACAAATGGATTCATGAGCCTACTTATTTTAAGTCAATTGGCAATATTTGGCAGTCATGATAATCAAACTAAAGAAGGAATTCAAATTTACAATTGACTAAATTATGGTAAAATATCATGTGATATAGTTTGATGTTTTATATATATTTTCAAAAGACTGAGCACTTGGGGTTGGGGATTTAGCTCAGTGACAGAGCGCTTGCCTAGCATACGCAAAGCCCAGAGTTCGGTCCTGAGCCCTAAAAAAAAAAAAAAAGACAGCACTTGTTTGCTGCCAGGCACTGTGGTAAGCCCTTTATATTCATTATCTCATTTAATATTGCAGGTATCTTTCTCTACAATGGAGGAAATAGAGAATTAGAGGTTAAGTAGTTCATCCAAGGTCACAAAATTAAGTGGCAGAGCCCATATTTAAATCTAGGTTTTAGAAATCTAAACTCTGAATTCTAAAATCTAACTTCTACATCAACTATTTCTAGTCACGCTACTTTAGTATATTCTCAAGGGAACCTTAAAGAGAATTACATCCAATCCAAAGCAAGCCATTTATTCAGCAGCTGTTTACAGAGTAACACAACTGATTTCATTTCATACTCAGAAATAACTACTTAATGTTTAAAATTTCTTAAAGAATAGTACTTTCCCACCATTTCCTCTCTGCTTTAATGTTACATGAGTATGTGGAGATGAGAGACTAGTTTATACATTCAATCTTATATGAAGCCAAATACTTTATCATTTAGTATTGTACCTATAAGGATTTAAAAATTACTTCATTTGCTCAAACTTAGTTTGAAGACCACACACAGTCCACTTATACTCAAAGAACCAGGATATTAAAATATTCATGTAAATTTTCTATTTGATAATTTTTGTTTGTTTTGTGGTACTGGAGATTAAATCCAGGGGAGCTCTACTACTGAGCTACTCTTTTTAAAACCCTAACTCTTTTTAAATTTTTTAAACTTGAGCCAGGGTCTCACTAAATTGCTGAGGCTGACCTTGAACTTCCAATTTTCCTGCCACAGGCTCCTGAGTTTATGGGAATGCAGGCATGTGCCACTGTGCCTGGCTGGTAATCATTAAAAAAAAAAAAAGCAAAAACTTGGAAGTACAGAGAATACAGTGTTTTTTAAAAACAAACAAACAAACAAACAAACTTGGAAGTACAGAGTGTACAGTGGTTGTTCAATTCCCAGCATGGAAAGGAAAACCTTAAACCAAACAAAACCTTGAAAGTAGTAGACTGGATTTAAAAATAAGGTGAAATTTTAACTAATGGAAGGTGACAACTTTCTAGAGTAACATTAATGTGAAATATAGTTATTTATTTTAAATAATCAAAATTAAAATGTACTTATGTAAATAGATCCTCCAAAACAGGACTATGTTCTAAAAGTCAGTTTCAATGCATAAACATACCTGTTGTTTCATAATCTTTATCTGTTCTTTTTGCTTTCGTTTCTCCTCAGCAGCCATTATTGCTATGATGAGAAACCAAAGCACAGATTATCATCAGCAATGAAGAAGAGAAGCCTTTTATGAATTCCCCAACACTCAGTTTTCAAATTCATGCCATCACTTATATCACCTACCTTGTTGTTTTTTAGCTTCTTTGGCAACCCGAGCTTGTTCCTGCTTTTGAAGTTTTCTCAGAAGCTTTATTTGTGCTGCTTGCCTGGCTATTTCTGAAAAACACAAAATTCCAAAGAATATTACTAACAACTTTAGATGACTGCAAACCTAAAATGCTAACTGTTAAACTGGTACTGTATCATCATGAAGTATAAAATATTTAAGAGAACTGCTTAAGGTTGGACAGATACCAAGTAGAAGAGTAGTGCATTAGAAAATGTCATGTTCATTTTCCCTACAAATTTGCCAAAATTGTTTCACCAAATGCTTAAAGACAGAACTACATAAAATGATATTTCTCTTACTCCTCATCACTCCTCATCCAAGTATATATATATATATATATATGTTTAATTTCAAGTGATCTCCACTTAGTAAGAAAGTAGCTGCTAATATGTAAGAATAGCAATTTAATTTCAATTTTAAAACAAAACTTATAAAGAGAAAGACCCTCAAATAGAACAGATTCTCCTCCCCAAAGTTATATTGCAGTTAGCTATACTAATGGTTAAATCCATGAGTCAGTGATATTCTCACTTATGAGAGAGACTACATCTTCTAAGATAAAAAGAATGAAGACTATCAATCAGTTTTAAAGATAATATACTTCTCATAATTGCCAAGAACAAATGTATGAACTTGGGGGTAGAAAGACAAAATCAATTACCCAATTCTTCATTCCTCCCTTTATCCATGTCATTCACAATGTGACACACAAGCAACTCCCCTCAAGAGGTGGAACATATTTTCTATCCCTTGATTGTGAATTCAGCCACATGATCTTTTATTGTCAAGAGATTAGCAGCTGTAATGAAAGTAGAACGTGTACTCTTTTTACTCTTGCTCTTGTGCCTAGCCCACTGCTACAAAGACATGTTTGGGTTAGGATGCTAGAGAATTAGAGCCACTGGACACATACAAGTGAACAAGCCCAGCAAAGATCAGCAAAGGTGTCCAGTTAACCTCTAGCTGATCCACCTGCACAAGAGATTGATGCTTAGTGCAGTATTCTATTAAGGTTTGATGATTGTTTGTTATCCAGCATTATGGTGGTTAATAGGTAATGGATACAGGATGTTACTGCTTTTCTGTGTTGGCAAACTTAGTCTGAAAATGTCTAACTCTTAAAGTGGTGTATTGTAATATCCCTCCAAAAATTATTTTAGAAAGCACTACTTTACAGCAGGAATTGTTTCAAACACTGCATCTGATGGACAGTATAAGAAACTTATAAACTATATCGATAATGAGTACACATAATCCCAACACCTAAATCACTTGAGCTCTACTAATTTTTAACCACTTAACTAAATGCAAGCATTGTGTGTTAAATTTACATGATCTTTACAACTACTTCATAATAAGCAATGCTGTGCCCAGGTTACAAATAAAATACCTAAGGCTCACCAAAGTTAAATGGCAGAGACAAGATAAAAACCCAGGTCTTTCTGCCTCCATAATCTATATACTGCCCTCTAAAAATCTTTAAGCTATATTTGAATGCCTTGAGATTTTACCCTATGTCCTTATGATGAATGAAGTTGGTTACTAGAGATGATTTTCTGTTATGAAGATATTTAAAAAGGAGGAGGTGGGAATAAAAGTGGAAGTGTTAATGAAAGATAAAACTAAAGCTAATGCTAAAGTGCATCTCCCATTATTCAAATAATTTGCAAAATTGGGGGATCACAGCCATCATCAAAATTTTTGGGTCACAAAAAAAGATCTCCTTTATACTGAAAATTTTTTGGGAAAAAAGCCTCTAAACTGGCTGATAGAGTCAGCCAGCCTCTAATAATATTCCTGAAAACTATCATTCTCATCTATAATAATGTCAGATAAGCACTACTATAAAGGCCTAAGTCTTAAAATGTGAAGATGTGTAAATTTCCTAGAAAATGACATGATTTTTTTGTTCCAAGGTAAATCCTTTCTCTAAAAGTTTAACTTTTAATAAAGAAATTCTGTAGTATAAACAGATGTATGTTTATATCTATCAGTCAACTTCAGCCCCATTCAAGTACATAGTAATTTTTATTTTTAAACCCTTTGGACCCTTTGGACAGAAAAATATTATTAAAAAGTTCAATTGATATCATTTCACTTTAACAAAAATATAAAATTTGATGAATCATTAAAAATTTACATAGGTTAAATTTTACATTGTGAATAGTTGGAGAAGAAATCATGAAAAGAAAAAAATTAAACCAGATATATTATAGAGCAAAGAGGATGAGTTAGAGATACAGAAAAGTTCACCTAGGTTCTGGGGAATAAACTATTCCCAGTATGTACTCATTTATTTAATTTGCAGTTTCTGAATATGTTATAGTTAATATTTGAAACATTAATTAGAAAAATATAGTTTATGGTTTAAGAAATTATTTATCTGCTTTAATTTCAAAGATAAAAGTTAATTTTTAAAATCATGTTTATTTTCACATAGAATCAGGGATTTTGGGGACATAACTGATCTCTTTGGTTTCAAGGCACACTTTAAAACATTTTACCATGTCTAATATCAGAAAGTGTCTGATAATTGGCAGCATTTTTTCTTCTTAAAGTTGTATAATAAAATAATGGTACGTAGACTATATGATTGTTCATGTTCTATGACATAAAATGGACAGGTGCTGTTGGATATTTTGGAAAATTTGAGATATTTAACAGTATTCATTAAATAACAAGCAGACTTATTTTTATAGATTAAAAGCCTTTGTCATATCCAAATCTTGCCAGACTTTTATTTACATTCTCTTAGGAATTAAAGCTCTCATTTCAAAACGTTTGGGATATATATTTAAAGCTTCCATTTGTCTCACTTCTGAATTTTTCTTCAAATTAAGTCCACTTTTACAATTTAGTAGGAGTTTTAATTTTAGAAGTCCTAGTAGGATAATAATAGAAACTTCGTCCAGTATCTTCCCAGGTAATTGTCCTCAAACCATTAGAAACTTAGAAATCAAAGGTAACAAAGTGATTCATACTTGTTTTCTTTTCTCCCAAGAAAAAACATGTAAACTATTTCCATATACTTATAAATATGAATAGTAATTGTCTATTATTAAATATTCAATTCTTACATATATCATGAGAAAGAATACATATATATGATAAGGTCAAGTTTACAGAACTTTCAAACTGCAACCCATGACAATGGGGGAGAAGCATATAATAGACTAAAAATCAATTTGTAAAATAGAAGGAGAATAAAATATTGGGTAAAAGAATAATAATTAACTTCTATTTTGCTACAATAAAAATATAGAGAAGTTTGCAAATTTATATTTGCCATTTTGGATACTAATGATACTTGTATTAGATATTTAGAACATTCATGAAGAGCCCCATGTTTTAGCTGTCAGTTAATTTTCAGCACTTATTTTATGCAAACAATACACACATTTCCTACCATTATATATTCTTTAGAAAAATCAATGGCTTATCAAGAATATTAATTAGTAAAAATCATTATGTCTGTTAATATATTCATTTTTTTAACCTTCACTAACAACTACCACAAGAAACCAAATAAAGTAAAAAAATAAAGTGTGACTAACATATTAAGGCAGGAAAAAACTTACAGGATATTAAGTTATATGCTTGGCAGTTAACTTGCATACTACTGTCAAAGTTTGAATTGATATAGCACTTTTGGAGAGAATACTTGCTTGCTATCTACCAAAATTAGAAATGGTTTGTGCAATATATGTTTAGCATTTATTTATATGTGTGTAATGTATATTTATTACAACACTGTGAAAGCAAGAATTCATCAAAAAGAGACTGGTTTAATGAATTACAGTAGAGTTACACGTGGTATCATTTAGTATTCAGTCATTAAAAGGATGATTTATAAGTGCCAATACAGAAAGATATTCAAGCTAAAGCGGAAAAAGAGCAAGATGAATAATATGACATGTAAGTCTATTTATTTTAGAAATCAAAAAGGGTAAAGCGTAGGACTAGCTCAGTGGTAGAGCACTTGCCTGGCATGCATAAGGACCTGGGTTCAATCCCCAGCACTACATACACAACTAAGTGGAGGAAAAAAACCAGATGAAAAAGTAAAATTAATTCTCTCTCTAAAACAAAACAAACAAATAAACAAAATGTGTTTGAAGGTGTGTGTGCATATTTGCATACATATTTCTGGAGAGATTAAAAAAAACTTGTTAATGATTCCACTGATGAGGGAGAATAACTGTCTTTCATATTAAAGCATTCTGCTCTATAAGCTTTTTTCATAGACATTTACTTTAAAATAAAAAAGAAGATACCAAGATCATGAAGATATTTAAAATAAACAGAAATAAGTAGTTCAGGCATTTACTCCAGATTTTCATGTTTATTTATAAAGACAGAAAGCAAAATTCTATTAGCTATTTAAAGTAAATATTCTTTATTAAAACTTTGTTTTACATTATCTTATATCTTTACATATATACTTGCAAAATGAAAGTTATCTACACATGTTGTTATGTTCACACAACCTTAACAGACTTCACATTTGTAACTCATAACTAAACTCTCCATAGCAGAAATCGTATTTTATTTCACTCAGCCTTCTCTGTGCCACACATACCATGGCTTCGTGTTGAAAATTTATGTATAATTTTGAATAAATATACTTTAATTTATTGTGAGCACTTTCAGCTTGATAAATGATTTATTCTGGTGACCTTAAGATATTTTTCCAGATTCGTCTATTAACTGAGCATTTTTGAAAATATATAATATATCAAGATTATAGGAGAACCCAAACTAAAAGACTGGGGTTACTTACCAGTAATTGGAGTTCTCTGACTGAAAATTTATTCCACAGATCCACATATTTTGGAGTTATTCTCATGTACCACCTCAAGGAATCGGGAGCTGTTAAAAGGAGAATTTCCAGAAGGTTGGCACGACCTTAAGGCATGTGCCAAGTGCTGGTTGATTCCCTTTCTGTGCAAGCCTTAACAGCTTAACACCCACCTTTGTAATTCTAAACACTCAGGGTAGGATGTGTTTATAAGTATGGCTTTTCCAGAAGATTTACCTAATCAAAGAACTCCAGTTACCAGTGGGACTCCTTATTTTCTTATTTTATTCTAACACAAATATCTACTATTTAGAAACTGAGAACAGTGTAATTCATTCCAAAGTAAAAAATATAAGAAACATTTATATTATACTTTTTAGTAATGTTAGCACAGTGTTAGATACATTATATTTCTTACCTTGAGCCTGCAATTTTCTTAGCAATTTGGCATCTGTGTTATCTAGGAATTCTGTACTGCCAACATTTGGAGGTCGACCCTTCCGACGTTTCATCCTGGATTCCTCTCTTGTACGCTGTCTATCTGGATTTGGTGGTCTTCCTCTACGACCTTCCATTGCCCTGATACGAGGAATGACATCCTCTTCTTTCAAAAGACACCACTGCATTCCCTTTTAATTAACATTTTATAGAAACAATATATTACAAATAAAATAAAATATGTAAAAAATTTCAGTTAAATATTTCAAAATGTATAAAGCTGATATAGACGTCAAATATTTATTTTTTAAAGTAAATTTAGATTTACAATTGTTCATGGCTTTGGCATATCTTTAGTATTCTTACTTATATGACTTAATCCTTAATTGTATAGATTTGCATCTATACCTGTAAACATATAGATATATACATAGATATATCTTTTTTTTTCCTTTTTGCCATACTGAATGCATGCCCAGCCCTTTCAGCTGGCCATGCTAACTTCACACTTGTGACCCTCCTATTTCAGTTTTCTAAGTAGCTAGGATTATAGGCATCTGACTCTGTGCCTGGCTTAGAAATCACCTTTTCTGAACTGTAATGTCCATAAAGTTGGCAGACATTTGAAAATTACTTGCTTGATGACCACCTATGGATTGTCCTTGTGTTACCAGTTCAAACAAACATCATACTACCCAAATAATAAATGAATGTTTCTCTTTACAGGAATATTGCAGCTAAGAAATGAAGACAGAAAATAACAGAATATCAATATTTTGTAATACCCAATTAATTACTGTATCTAAACACTGAACTTGACTGAAATGCCTATAACTCAAAACAGAGATAATCAGACTGTAAGTCTCCTAATGAAGACTCACACTGTCATCTACAAAGAATTCATATCTCCCTAAATCAAAACTAGATCTGATCAAGTCTGTGGATTTAATTACCATAACTTTAAAGGAAAGACATGGTGAGAGATATCTATTAAACTACAACAACAAGTTAAGTTTGTAGGAAAGTCTACAAAACATCTACTTTCTTCAACAAATAAATTATGAGAAGCAAAAAAACTGGGAAGATTAAATGAGCCTTAAAAGATACATCAAGGGACTGGAACAGCGGCTTGGTGGTTCCGGTGCTTGCCTGGCATGTTTGAGTACATGAGTTCAAAACCCCAGCATCATATATACAATGACGTCTCAGAGCAATCAAAGCCACATAAAAAACTAAATAAAAAATTATTTCTGTTCTCTCTCTCTCACACTGTCCCTCTCTCTTAGAAAAAAAAATACATCAAATAAACCCAAGTTGTGGGCCTTACTTAGATATTGATTCAAAAAACAATGTTAAGAAAATTTTAATAATGACTGACATTTTAAGGTACCAAGAAATTATTAGTCATGTGTCACTTAATGAAGGGAATATGTTCTGAGAAATAGTTTATTAGATGATTTGGTTGTTGCACAAATATACAGGCACCTACACAAACCTATATGGTATAGCTAACTATAAACCTAAGCCATATGATATATACAAGTTATATATATATGACCTGTATACCTGTATACTATATAAATGTAATGTGTACATAATATAGATGTAATATACACATAATATAGATGTTATATATATATATATAAAATGTGTGGTTATCATACTGTTCCTGGGGACATAATGAACAAAATCACATTAGATTAAATCAAGAACAAGATAAAATGATGCGATTAAGAGATGAGGTAGAGGGGGAAGAACATGGCAACCTGAAGGGAGACAGCATTTCCTGAGGCTCTGGGTCTGCTTGGAAAAAATCCTGTGCACCCACAATTTTCCAAGGTGCGTCCAGGGGAATCTATATTTGAACTTCTAGTACCAGTTTGTGAAGCTTTTATAAGGAGCTGAGTCTTAGGAGTTTCGAGAGAAGAAAAAAAAAGGGGGGGGGTTTCTGTTCTGCCAGGAACAGTAATGGCTCCCTTTCGTTCTGCGGCTCGCTGGATACAATCCCGGACTGGCTGTAGGGGCGGGGCCGCAAGCAGCAGCAACCGATCCAGTGGGTCTGAGCAGAAACATAGATTTCAACGCTAATGCCATCCTGTCCGTAGCTAAGCAGACCCCCACCAAGCTCGCACTCTATGAGGGAGGAGAGCTGTGCTGGGAGGCGGCCCCCTGGGGTGCCCACTGGCTGGCCGCCATTGGGTCTTTCAGGACTCAATTTCCCATCTGCTACATGGGCGGGGCTATGGAGCGACTGTTGTAGCGACGGGAAATAGGGGGATTTTGCCTGTTCTGCCAGGAACAGTGGCCAGCTCCCTTCTGCGCGCTTGCTTGTCACAAATCCGGAGGGCTGCAGGGGCGGGGCTGCAAGCAGCAGCAGCTGGGACTGCGGATGCGAGCAGAGCCACAGATATCTTTGCTGATCCGGTCCCATTCCTAACTAAAACAGTCATCGGCCAAGCTCACACATTGTGGGGAGTGATACTTGTACTGGGAGACAGCCCGCTGGGGGCCAAAGACTGAGAGACATTCGTATTGAGGTCCCAGAGATGCCCTCATTTTCTATAGATCCAAGATTTCATTAAGAATTTTTTATTTTTTATTTTCTTTTCCTTTTTTAGCTTTTGAATTTTTTATTTTTTATTATTTTATCTTATTTTATTTTTTTATTATACAGATTTTTCTTTCTCTCTTTCCCCTTTCTTGCTGTACGGTTAATACTGAAGTTAGTGGTGGTGGAAGTAAATATTTATTTGTGTGTATGTATTGGTGATTGGCTAATACTCTTTCTAAGTCTTCTTAATCCCTACTGCTACCCCTATAACATTGGATCCCAACCAGGAAAACGTTTCATGATAGCATGATAGACTCAGCCTCTGGAGAATGAAGATAACCACGCCCCATACTAACCTCTTCCTCCC
>PVKS010002621.1:57353-69009 GCA_004027875.1 Aplodontia rufa | reverse complement strand
CTCACCCTCACCCAAAGTCTTTACCCTTCCTGCATCCCAATCCTATGTTTTCCCTAGTCCTAATAGAATAACGTACTCCCCCCTAATCCCTTGTTCCTCTTTACTCGAAGGCAAGAGTGATTTTTTACCTCCCCAACTCACCTCCTTGAATTCCTAGATATCCCTTCTCCCCACTTTCGGAGAGACCCTGCTATCTGAAGAAACAGACAAGCTTCAAAACAGGCACTGGCTTGCTCTCATAATTCACTGTGAGCTCTCTCTCAAAGTAATGCATTACAATGAAACAAAGCAATAAGAAGCTTCAATTATTCCACCAAGAGCAAGTCACGCTCTTGGAATCAGAAAATGAGGAAAAGGGGAAATAATTTACTTCCTCAACCCCACAGCTCTCCACCAAAGGACCTCATGGCTGGAGCACTAGATGAAAACCAAAAGCATTGTGTCAGTGTTATGATTAGTAATGCAATCAAAGAATTGAGAGATGAAATAAGGAAAGAGTTCAGATGGCAATTTCAAGAGATGAGGGACAACTTCTACAGGGAAGTAAGGGAACAGTTCCATGAGATGAAATATCAGCTATACAAAGATATAGAAATCCTGAAAAGAGATGTAGCAGAGCTATCAGGATTGAAAAACAAGGTTAATCAAATCAAATGCTCTCTGGAAGAAACCAACACCAGAGCTTACTCTACTGAAAACAGAACATCAGCTCTCGAAGAATGAGTATCAGACAATGAGGATCAGCTAAACAACATAGAATTCAAAGACAATAAGCAGGATAAACAGCTTATATGACATAATCAGAACTTCCAAGTAATATTTGATGAGATGAGGTGTAATAATTTGAGAATCATTGGCCTGGAGGAAAACTCTGAACAGCAAACAAGAGGCTTAAAGAACCTTTTAAGCAAAATCATAAGTGAGAACTTCCCTCATTTTACTATCGATCCGGATTATCACATACAAGATGCTTATAGAACTCCAAATAGACCTAATCAATTGAGAAACACGCGAACACATATCATATACAATAACAGAGAAATCAAGGACAGAATTCTAAAAGCTGCTAGAGAAAAGCCCCAAATCACATTCAGAGGCAAACCAATTCGGATCTATGGATTTTTCAGAGCAAACAATGAAGGCCAGAAGAGCTTGGAACAATATCTTTCAAGTGTTACAAAATAACAACTTCCACCCAAAGATATTATACCCTGCAAAACTCAGTTTCAAATGTGATGGGGAAATCAAATACTTCAACGATAAATTCAAGCTAGCAAGATACAGGAACACAAATCCGGCTCTACAGAACATTCTCAAAGATGTTCTCCATTCAGAAGATAATGCCAACAATATGCTGAATCCTTAAACAAGGGCGGAGTCAATTATCATACTATACAAAAACAGACTTTCAAGATAACTCAAAACTCTAATCGATACAAAGTCTGTGAATCGGCCTCCCATATCTATTCTATCCTTGAATGTGAATGGTCTCAATGCCCCAATTAAAAGACACAGACTGACCCACTGGATCAAAACACAAAATCCAACAATATGTTGCCTGCAAGAGACACATTTGACACTCAAAAATAGACACAGGCTGAAAGTGAAAGGATAACAAAATGTCTACCAGGCCTATGGCCCAAAAAAGCAAGCTGGTGTAGCGATTCTAATTTTTGACAAAACTAATTTCCAACTAAAACTAGTCAGAAAGGACAAAGAGGGTCACTTTAATCATACTAAAAGGGACAGTTCACCAAGAAGATATAAAGATAATCAACATTTATGCCCCCAATTACAACATCCCCAAATATATGGAAAAAATACGTAAGGACATTAATCCCCTCATTGAACTCAACACAATAATCCTGGGGGACTTCAACACACCATTATCAATTCTAGACAGATCATCAAAACAAAAAATCAATAAAGACATCTCCAATCTGAACTACTCTATTAATCAATCTGGCTTAACAGACATTTACAGAATATTCCATCCTAAGACAGCTAAATTTACCTTCTTCTCAGCGGCGCATAGATCCTTCTCTAAAACAGACCACATCCCAGTTCATCAGGATAATCTCAACAAATATAAAAATCTGGATATAATCCCATGTATTCTGTCAGATCATAATGCTATGATCTTAGCAATCAACAACAAGACAAACAACAGAAACTATTCAAATACTTGGAAATTGAATAATTACCTCTTAAATGAAGGATGGGTAAAAGAGGAAATGAGAACAGAGATTAAGAAGTTTTTGGAATTGAACGAGAATGAGGAAACAACATACAGAAACCTCTGGGACAGTATGAAGGCTTTCTTAAGAGGTAAATTTATAGCACTGCGTGCATACATCAAAAATCTAGAAAGAGACCAGATTAATAGGCTTATGCTTCAACTCAAACGACTATAAAAGGAAGAATAGTCCAACCCTAAATCTAACAGAAGACAGGAAATTACCAAAATCAGGGCTGAAATCAATGAAATTGAGAACAAAAAAACTATACAAACTATCAACAAATCTAAGAGTTGGTTCTTTGAAAGAGTCAACAAAATTGACAGACCCCTTGCCAACCTCACCAAAAGGAAGAACGAAAGGAAACGAATCAACAAAATCAGAAACAAAAATGAGGATATCAACACAGACTCATCCAAGATACAGAAGATTATCAGAACCTATTTTGAAAACTTATACTCTGCCAAATTCGATAACCTGGAAGACATGGACAGGTTTTGGACACACACAACATTCCCTCCTCTTTAACATGGGAGGACATTGAAAATCGCAACCAACCTATCACAGAAAGTGAAATTGAAACAACAACGAAAGCTCTCCCAAAAAAGAACAGCCCAGGTCCGGATGGATATACAGCAGAATTCTATTAAGCCTTCACAGAACAACTAACACCGATCCTCTACAAGCTCTTCCAGGAAATTGATAGAGAAGAAACACTCCCAAACACTTTTTATGAAGCAAACATTACACTGATTCAAAAGCCCAACAAAGACACATCAAGGAGAGAAAACTACAGATCACTTTCCCTGATGAACATTGATGCAAAAATCCTTAATAAAATTTTAGCTAATAGGATGAAAAATCACATTAAAAAGATAATACATTATGATCAAGTGGGCTTCATTATAGGAAAACAAGGCTGGTTTAACATATGCAAATCAATAAATGTAATTCACCATATAAACAGAATTAGAATAAAAAATCATATAATCATCTCAATTGATGCACAGAAGGCATTTGATAAAATTCAACACCATTTTATGCTTAAAACTTTGGAAAAGATAGGGATCAAGGGAAGATACTTCAATTATGTCAGATCCATTTACGACAGACCCATAGTCAACATTATCCTCAATGGAGAAAGACTGAAAGCATTTCCACTGAATTCAGGTACTAGACAAGGCTGTCTGCTCTCCCCTCTCTTATTCAATACAGTCCTTGAAATCCTTGCCAGAGCTATCAGGCAAGACAAGGAAATCAAAAGTATTCGTACAGGAAAAGAGGAAGTTAAGTTATCTCTATTTGCTGACGACATGATTCTATACCTACAAGACCCACTAACATCGGCTAGAAAACTCCTAGAGCTTATAGGTCTTTTCAGCAAAGTAGCTGGCTATAAGATAACTCCAGCAAATTACTAGCATTTCTTTAGTCCAGAAACAAATCTGCAGAAGACGAAATCAGGAAATCTCTTCCATTCACCATACTTCCAAAAAAATGAAATACTTGGGCATTAACCTTGCAAAGGATATTAAGGACCTCTACAAAGAAAACTATCAAACACTAAAAAAAGAAATTACAGAAGATCTGAGTAGATGGAAAAACATTCCATGCTCATGGTTAGGCAAAATCAATATAATAAAGATGGCCATTCTACCCAAAGCCCTATACAGATTCAATGCAATCCTCATCAAGAAACTTAAGGCATTATTCACAGATATAGAAAAATCAATTCACCAGTTCATAAGGAATAACAGGAGACCCAGACTAGCCAAAACACTACTCTCTAGAAAGGAAGAAATAGGGGGGTATCTCAGTCCCTGACCTGAAATTATACTATAGAGCTGTAGTAGTAAAAACAGCTTGGTATTGGTATCAAAACAGAACGGAAGATCAGTGATCAGTGGAACAGAATAGAAGATTCTGAGACAAACCCCCATATCTTTAACTATTTGATATTTGATAAAGGGGGCAAAAGTATAGTGTGGAAGAAAGATAGCCTGTTCAACAAATGGTGTTGGACAAACTGGACAGCTATATGTAGACAACTTTAGCTGGATCCTTACCTTTCACCCTGCACAAAAATTAAATCAAAATGGATCAAAGACCTGGATATTAAGCCAACAACTTTAAACTTACTAGAAAAAGAAGTAGGGTCATCACTACACCATATAGGAGTTGGCCGCTACTTCCTTAACAAAACTCCCATGGCTCAAGCTGTAAAATCAAGAATAAATGAATGGGATGCAATTAAACTAAAAAGCTTTTGCACAGCTAAAGATCTAGTCAAGAGCATCAAGAGAGAACCTACAGAATAGGAGAAAACCTTTGCGTGCTACACCTCGGACAGAGGGCTAATATCCTGTATATTCATACAGGACACTAAAGAAACTAAACTCCAAACTCACAAATAATCCAATCAATAAATGGGCTATGGATCTTAAAAGAAACTTCTCACCAGAGGAAGTCCAGAAAGCCCATAAATATATGAGAAAATGCTCTACATCATTAGCTATAAGGGAAATGCAAATCAAAACTTCAATGAGATACCACCTCACTCCTGTTAGAGTGGCAAAAATGAAAAATTCTAACAATAACAGATGCTGGAGGGGCTGTGGGAAAAAAGGAACACTGTCACCCTGCTGGTGAGACTGCAAACTGGTTCAGCCACTATGGAAAGCAGTGTGAAGAATCCTCAAAAAATTAAGGATGGAACCATCTTATGACCCAGCTATCCCACTCCTGGGGATTTTCCAAAAACAGTTAGTTAGAATCAGCGTATTATACTGATGTGGCTTCCTCAATGTTTATAGGAGCTCAATTTACTATAGCTAGATTATGGAACCAACCCAGATGCCCCTCACTCGATGAGTGGATACAAAAACTATGGTACATATATGTAATGGAATACTACTTGGCCATTAGAGAAGACAATATTATGGCTTTTGATATCAAATGGATGGAGATGGAAGGAATTATGCTAAGTGAAGTTTCCCAATCTCGGAGACTCAAGGGTTCGAATGGTTTCTCTCATCTGTGGAAGCTAGAATACATCGGGAAGCAGTAAGTACAGCTAAGTTAATAATAACTTCAAATTGTATGATTCTCAACGCAACAGGGAGATGACTCCCTAGGATACGTGGAGGCGTAGGGAGAGGGAGAAGGTGGGGGAGAGGATATTTGAAGAACTCCTAGGATACTGGAGAATGGGAATATAGGGAACCATCTCAGAAGCAGATGTTATTCCTCCACGAGATACCCATTTATTACAAGAGTTCTTCTGGGGGAAACTGCAACAGGTGAAACCCAAGGTGGTCATCCAAGTTTTGGCATTACTCTTATATAACTATGTATATATACATTGGTCATTGATGGTTTGATAATGTTTCTCTCTCATTTGTATCTCTATATACTCTTAATAAAAAAAAGAGATGAGGTAAATATGAGATATATGAGGGTGTCATTGAAACAAGGGATACTATTTTATTAGAGTTAACCTTTTTATAAGTAGAGTACTCTATAAAAATAACAATAAATGGTATAGCATAGTAAATGCTCACCAGTAACATAATCATAAATTATCATATTAATATTATGCATTTTATATGTGTTATTCATTCAAATGACCGGAAGCATACATTTGTTTACACCATCATCACCATAAACACATGATTAATAAGTTCTGCTCTAATGTTATTGATTACAATGCTACTAGGTGAGAGAACTTTTTCAATTCCATTATAATTTTTTTTTTAAAGAGAAGGACAGTGAGAGAGAGAGAGAAAGAGAGAATCAATCATTATTGAGTTTTCCACATGGCTTTCGTTGCTCAGACACTCAGTTGTGTACGTGGGTGCTGGGCTTTGAATCCATGTACTTGCACATGCCAGGCAAGTGCAGTAACAGCTGAGCCACCGCTCCAGCACCTCAATTCCATTATAATCTTATGTGACTACTGCAGGACTAGAGATCCAAGGATCAAAAAACTTTGTTATTTGGCAAGTGACTATATTTTAAAGCATGATAATGGTACCGTGGTTATGTAGAAAACAAGAGTCCTTATCTTTTAGAAACACAAATGAAAACATTTACTAATAAAAGAAAATGTATGATTTGCCTCACACAAAAGACCCTGAATAGCCAAAGCAATCCTGAGTAAAAAGAGCAATGTTGGATGCATCATAATACCTGGTTTCAAAATACACCTCAGAGCCATAGTTACAAAATAGCATGGTATTGACATAAGAACAGACTTATGTCTAATATTATAATGTCTAATGTAGACTAATGTTATAGAGCAGAGGACCAGAAATAAACCCGCTCATCTACAGACATCCAATTCTCACTAAGGTACCAAAAACATAGTTTGGAGATAAGATAGCCTCTTCAACAAATGGTGCAGGGAAAACTGGATATCTACATGTAGAATACTGAAACTAGATTGCGCACTCTCATCATATAGGAAAATCAACTCAAAATGGATCCAATACCTTTATGTAAGACCTGGAATTTTGAGACTACTGAAGGAAAACATAGGGGAAACACTTCAAGATGTTGACACAGACAACTGCTTCCTATATAGAATTCCAGTGGCTCAGGAAGTAAAAGCAAGATTTGACAAATGGGATTACATAAAATTAAAAAACTTCTGCACAGCAAAGGAAACAATCAAAAGAGCAAGAGACAACCCATAGAATGGGAGAAAACCTTTGCCAGCTATGCATCTGACAAAGGATTAATACCCAGAATATATAAAGAACTTTAAAAAGTTAACAAGAACCATTAACAACAACTAACACATGGGCAAATCATCTGAACAGACAATTCTCAAAAGAAGTGCAAATGGTCAATAAAGACATGAAAAAATGTTCAACAGCTTTAGCCACCAGGAAAATGTGAATCAAAACTTCATTGAGATTCCTCCATTTCATCCCAGTCAGAATGGCTATTATTTAAAAAACAAACAAGAGCAAATGCTACAGAGGATGTGGAGGAAAAGAAACCCATACATGCTATTGTGGGAATGTTAATTACTGTAGTTACTATGGAAAACGTGTGGAGGTTCCTAAAAAAAACTAAAAATAGGTCTACTATATGACCCACATATGCCACTAGAAAGTCAGTAAACAAAAGATACCTACCCATGTTTATTGTGGCAATATTCATAATAGTCAAGATATGAAATCAGCCTAGGTGCTCATCAAAAGATGAATGGATTAAAAATATATGGGAAATATACACAATGGAGCATTACTCAGCCACAAAAAGGAATGAAACATATGTCATTTGCAGGAATATGGATGGAACTGGAGGTTATCACATTAAGCAAAATCAGCCACACATAGACTAGTATTGTAGTAGGCATTGTGGCATACACCTGTAATCTTAGCTCCTTGGGGGGCTGAAGCAGAAGGATCACGATTTCAAGGTCAGTCTCATCAAATTAGCAAGACTCTGTCTCAAAATAAAAAATAAAAATGACTGGGGATGTAAAGCACCCCTGGATTCAATCCCTAGTACCAAACAACCACCACAACCACAACTAAGGAAAAAAAAAAGATGACTGGAAAATAGAAGACAACTCTTAGGAAAGGGAAAAGGGTAAAAGAGGGTGATAGGGCAGGTGAATACAATCAAACCATGACATGTGCATGTATGGAAATACATTACACAATGAAGCACATTATTGTACAGTTAATATGATTGAAATTACAATAAAATAAAAATAAAAAACTAAAAGCAACAAAGATTTGCTTCAATAAATTTGGAAGTGGAGAAGGAGATGGGGGCATATGTAAAATAATATTGGTTATAATGATAAATATTAAAGTCAATAAAGTTAATCATGAGTACATGGCATATACGATTCTATTTATTTTTGTGTATATTTCAGATTTCCCCTTATAATCCAGATGCTGGAGGCACACACAGGAACAACCATATTCTAAGAATAATTCAATTTAGTGCCAAACACAACCTGATTCTGGTTTTCAAATAGCATGCATGTCAATTAAAACAGAAAATGATGCTTATTACCTTACAGTCTAAAATAATATGTTCAGATATAGAAGAGGCACCTTTTTCCTTTTAAGAGAGGGATGGGCTGGAGGAGTAGCTCAGTGGTACTGTGCTTACCTGGCACGCTCGAGGACCCAGGTTCAAGCCCCAGTACCACATATACAACTAAGTGTCTGAGCAATGAAAATCAGATGAAAAACTAAATAAAATTATCTAGAGAGATAGATAAAGAGAGAAAGAGAGAGAGAGGAAGAGAGATCAATTTTTTTTCATCTGTCCTTTGTTTCTCTGACACTTATTTGTGTGTGTGGTGCCAGGGTTTGAACCTGGGTCCTTGAGCATGCCTGGGAAGTGCTTGAACCATTGAGCCACTGCTCCAGCCCCAGGAGTCACCCTTTTAAAGAAATTATTATTATTTCTTACTTCTTTTTAAAAAGTTAATTCCTTTGCAGTGAAGGTTAAGAAAAAATTTTAATGTACTTTTCTCTTAAAAGATCTTTAAAATAGGAATTTTTCTTGAACTTTGAGAGAAATATGCAATTAAAAATGATCAAAAGTTCTCGAATGGTTACTAACCAGAGGCAATCTATGAATATCTCAGTTAAAAGTTACTAAAAATACAAATACTATTACTTATGATCAAGCACTTATATTATGTAACTTAATCTTCACAAAATTTCTAACTAATATGGTAGTTTTTATTGTCCCTACATTACAACAGAAAAAATTCAAGCCCAATGATGTACTGAGGTACACGGATAGCAAGGAACACAACTATGAGTCAAATCCCAGACTGTCTCATTCTGACACTACATGCTGTTGTACTACACATACTTGTTTGATATTACAAAGATGTTCTTATACTTGATAAGTGACTGATCAAAACATTCTGCCTTGAAAGCATAGCCAAGATTATATCAAGGAAATACTGTCAAAAAATTTAATGCACATAATCCACATCTATTTGCATAAATTAAAAACCTACACTAACTCCTTTCAGTAATTCACCTGCTAAAAACTTTTAAAATTAATAGTGAAAAATATTCTCTAAGTACTCAAATGAAGCAAATAGGCTCAATAGTTGCATCAAGTGCATTTTTAAGCCATAAACCACTAAGAAAATGATTAGAACATTTTTATAATAGGGTAAGTAATGTTTACTAGCTAGGGAAACTTTTTTTTTTCTTTAAGAGAGAGGGACAGTGGGAGAGACAGAGAAAGAGAGAAACAACTTTATTTAGTTTTTCACATGGCCTTCGTTGCTCTAACACTTTGTTGTGTATGTGGTGCTGGGGTTTGAACCTGGGTCCTCGTGCTTGCCAGGCAAGCTCCAGCCCCTAGGGAAACTTTTGATTAGTTTAGGTTTTCATTTTTTCCATTGTGTTCTTAGGCACTAAGACAGCATGTAACACATAAATTGAAAAATATAAAAATTATATTTGTGACATAGGGTAGAAAAGAGAGGCTTATAAAAGAATCTGTATACAAATCTTCAAATTTTAAAGTATCTTCTTAACAGAAAATTAATTTCTGACCAAGATTTAAATGATTTTATTAGCATTCCTTTCCCAGATACAATTTTCACATAGTGTTATTCAGCTAGGAAAATATATCTTTGTCAAAAGGGAACAGTATATGTTGGTACTCAAAACTTATCAGACAAGTACAGTGATATTATCACTTACATTTACTTTCTAAAGTAAATCCATATACTGTATTACATGTTATTTCTCCTAACTTCTGAATTTCAGAAAACGAGAAAAGGATGTTAGGAAAATCAGAACATCCATACTATAACCTTAATTCACTGAATAGCCAACTAATTGTGGGTAAGGACAGATATTTTTCTCAAATACTTCTCCCGAGGAAAAGCACATATACTTTACGCCACCTGACTCTTGTTTTACTAGTTTTCTTGAGATAGAAATTACATATTTAAAAAGTTAATTAGTTTTTCTTAATTTCTAAGACTTAAGACAGTAAAAGTTTCTTAGATAATCTTTTCTGACTTAGATTTAAAAGATATGCATAGGGGCTGGAGTGGTGGCTCAGTGGTTATAGCGCTTGCCTGGCATGAGTGAGGGCGTAGGTTCAAATCATAGCACCACGTACACAACAGAGTTTCAGAGCAATGAAAGCCACATGATAAACTAAATAAAATTGATTCTTTCTTTCTCTCTCTCTCACTGTCCCTCTCTCTCTCTTTAAAAAAAAAATGCATAAGAGCCAGGCACATATTTGTAATCCTAAAGCTTCGGGAAGTTGATATACTAGGATCACAAGTTCAAAGCCAGCCTCATCAACATAGTGAGGCCCAAAGCAACCTAGGGAGACTCTGTCTCAATAAATAAATAAATAATGTTGTGATGTGACTCAGTGGTTAAGCGCCCCTGAGTTCGATCCCTGGTACCAAAATAAACAAACAAATAAAAAAGGAACAATAGGGGAATCAATATGATGGACATAGTGAGAGACTAAGTTTATTATAACTCTTAAAGAGTTAGTAATTTATATCCTTAGCAAATAACACAATCACTTATATGAATACTTCAAATACTTTAAAGAGAAAAGGAAAAAATTAAAAAGTGTCTTATTTCAGAAAACTAAACAAAATAATCAAGGTAACAAAGGAAATGAGATAAGTTAAAGTATACTGTAAGACTATACCTATTATTTTAAAAAGTTTCCATTATTAAATATTTGTTGAAATACCTCCTGTAAGGCATTATATTATCTAAAGGTGAGCTATAGAGTTCTTTCCCCTTCGTGAACAGTATTTTTATTTTTATTATTTTTCCACATTTTTATTGGTGCATTAGTTATACATAATGATGGGATTTGTTATACATTCATATATGTACACAATATAACAATATAATTTAGACAATATTCCTCCCCAACACTTCCCCCATCCCTCACCTCCTCAGCATCTGGTCCCATTCCTCTACTGATCTCCCTTTAATTTTTTTTATTTGTTTTGTTATTGTGGTTGTTGACTTACGAATATTATTTTGAAAAAGAACCCTGGGCTAAGGCTATTCTAATGCAGGTGATTGAAGGCTCACACCATGAGAAGTAATAAAATGGAAAAAGATTTAGAGGTTAGGACATGAAGTCATCTTAATCATCCACATAAAATTTACAAAGGTCTGGATTAGCGCATAGGAATTAGAGCTGAAAAGAAGGGTGTTGCATTGGTCTTTCAGGAGAAAAAAACCGGAATGGAACTGAAGATTGCCTGGATGTGAAGGAGGAAAGGTGATTAAGGTGTGCCTAGTTTCTAAACATGGAAAAGAAAAATGGTAGCGAGGTTTTCTTCCTGAACTAAGTTACAAGATGGAGAAATAATTGGGAATTGGCAAATAAATTAGCTCTCTCAACTTTTATGACTTAAAAAGTAA